>CAXKVY010002907.1:0-138891 GCA_964058915.1 Tetropium fuscum | reverse complement strand
ACCCGGCTTGTGTTCGGCTTGTGTTCGACGAATATAATTAATAATTAGTTTCATTGTATTTACGGACTGTATTTACTGTACTGTATTTACTGTTTTGTAAAATGAAGTAAGATGTTTGTTAATTTAATATTAGAGAAGGTACGAATATTGGCCCTGCATATAATATGGGCCCTCTATAATTTTTTAAAACAAGTGGCGCCATCTATTTTGAATAACCCAGACTACGCATATCAGCCATTAGACAGTTTTCTAGGTATACCACTTTTCATATATTATTATCAATAGATGAGTTAATTTCAAAACTCAAATAGGGATCACGTTTCGTATGACTCCAAAAGTACGGTCTTTTTCAAGTAAAATATCTAAAATCCTAATGTCCTATTGTAAAATAAAGAGGGCCTGCTCATAACGCGACACGAAACTTAAAGGCTCGACAGTAAAATTAATAAATCATTTCTTGGGTCATTATGCAGTTAGTCACTTTTAGTCACAGAAGTGTCACTTAATTTATGGCTTCCGGTATTAGTAAATTCGGTAATTAAGAAATAATCAAAAATAGTCAAACAGCCACACATTACCCCAGCAAAGAATATAAGAATAATGCTCACATAAAGCGCACGGAGCGACTAACTAATTGGTACCGAAAGACTAACTTAGAAATAACATAACTATTGTTTTAGAGAATTAATGATCTCATGCCTAGAAGAGTTTTTCGTTGGAGTTTTCTCTTCATGTATGTAGATAACAGGCACTCCACAGTAAACACCTGAAATATTGTTATTACTTATTCATGTAATTAACCGTAAAGGTAACCATATCTTATTAGTTCTTGTTTTGCAACCAGGTGTCGTTAGCTTACGGGTCCTGAAATTATGTAAAAGGTCGAGTAGATCCCATAGGATTGGTCGAGATTTTTACTCTGTTACGTCTTATTACTTAAAGGGGCGAAAGGCCATCCCTAACCCTACCTCCAACGCGGGCTAGAGCGGCAATCATAGCCAAAATTATGCAGCTTTCGGCAGCAAGGGCGGTGATATTCATCTCACTGTTGAAGAACCGGGGATCTGCATTGTTTCTTCCTGATATCAATATTTGGACGTTACTTCCAGGGCTGGATGTCATAGCCATTAGAATGAGAAGGAAGGTCGGTATCATTGCCTACTACTACTGATTGCGCACCGTTGGCGGTAGCTTGCACAGCTGTCTTCACTATCACAGTGTCACCGTCATCGGGGGGCTTGAATGATTTGGACCCCAGCTTCAGTGACGTGCGTGAATACCAGCTCGATGAAACGCACTTTGTGTTTGACATTTGCTAATAACGCTCCTTGAGGTGACGTTGAATGTGTGGCATCGTCGATTACAACCTCCGCCGCTTCCCCCTGACGCTTCTTCTAAAATGTTGTTCATCCTTAATATCCGGAAAGTCGTAGGGAACCGCCGAAGGCCAAAGTGACTTCCGGACCGAAGTTATTATTAGCATACTTCACGTGCTGGATGAAGATTTCGTGGAAATTAGCTGGACGCGATGATACGGCTCCATTCAATAGAAATTAACTGTGAACGCTGCGTTGGCTAGAAAGGTATTATTGAAAGGTGCCATTTCTTCAAGAGCGTCGATCAATCCGGACTTTTTGCCTTTACGCATCAAGGTTCCGTGGAAAAGCGTAGGAGGCCTTTGCGGCAAGTTCATATGCCACGTGGTCCAAGGTCATTATCATCATGTACAGCACACAAAATTCGTTGAAAAATTTGGCTGGGGCCCATTTCAACGTGCCTGATGTCTTTTATTTTGTCGTTAGACCCTTTTTTTCGTTTCTTGTTTCAACTACATTTTAACCCACTGTAACCAATTAAGTAATTACCAATTAGTGTCGCTGTTTTTCAATTATATGAGTTGTTAATATGATAATATAGGACAGAAAAAACAATTTGTCACAAAGACGAACACAATCGAACGTTTGGTTCGGCCGTTCAAGTTCAGAAAATTCAAGATGGCAGCGGTTTTTCCAAGATACCGGATTTTCCCCAAGTAGGATTGTTTTGGACTTTTAGGATTCGAACTAGGACATTATTAACGCTTGTAACAATTTTAAGCGTTTTATTTCAAATGTCTAGATTAATGAGTTTTTTATCTAATTTGACTAGTCTAATAGGCATATTCTGTGAATTTTTTAAAATTTGATTTAATATTCATAATATTATTCGTAATATCAATTCGTAATTAATATTCGTAGAGGAGAAGGTCCAAATAAGGGCCCCATTTACATATTTTTAAATAAGTTTCAGTGATATGTTTCTTTTAATTTCATATTTGAAAGGTATGTAAGCCACACGTCTATTTATAATACCTATAATATAAGACTATTTTCCTGTTTAAAATCATGTAAAATGTCCAAACTAGGAAAATTTTAAAATTGGTAACTTGATGAATAACGACCAGAATGTGTGTAATATGCGACACAAATTAAAATACCAAAAATTGTCAATTAATAATAACTTCGGTCCGGAAGTCACTTTGGCCTTCGGCGGTTCCCTACGACTTTCCGGGTATTAAGGATGAACAACATTTTAGAAGAAGCGTCAGGGGGAAGCGGCGGAGGTTGTAATCGACGATGCCACACATTCAACGTCACCTCAAGGAGCGTTATTAGCAAATGTCAAACACAAAGTGCGTTTCATCGCGCTGGTATTCACGCACGTCACTGAAGCTGGGGTCCAAATCATTCAAGCCCCCCGATGACGGTGACACTGTGATAGTGAAAACAGCTGTGCAAGCTACCGCCAACGGTGCGCAATCAGTAGTGGTAGGCAATGATACCGACCTTCCTTCTCATTCTAATGGCTATGACATCCAGCCCTGGAAATAACGTCCAAATATTGATATCAGGAAGATTCCATCTCAGTCATCCAATCTCACCATCGAATAAAAGTTATTAACGATATATACGTCTATATATCGTCTATATATAACGATATATATATATATATATATATATATATATATATATATATATATATATATATATATATATATATATATAGACGAAAAATTAAAAACGATTTTTACCCCGGGAATATGTTCTTCAACAGCTTGCGATGACCTATCTAAATTTTTACGGCAATCAGTTTGCCCCAAACCCGAGATATCTCCTGAACAGATTATTGGGTAGACCGATTTTCCTCTTTTTCCATTTTCAGGCGTAAATAACTCGAAATGGGTCAATTTTCATGACATGAGTAGGAGAAAACTTGTTTCTTATGTCCTGAAAAATATTTTCCTCGTGGATAAAAAATTTTTTGCGCATACGCAGTATATATTTTTTTCAATTAAATGTGTTTTTTTAGTTTTCACATCGGGGGCCCCGAAATTTCTTGTCTCACCCGGTCCCAAAATATTCGTCGAAGTGTCCTTTGGCAGTCACAAAATTTTCTGTGGAGACTTCTATACTGCCCTCAGTCGATATGACTGATGCTCTCGACTTCCAAAATAATGTTTTGAAGAGACTCTATTACACATATAATTGTAAAGATACATAGTTTGATAAATTTTTATATTTCATAAATCGTAAAATAAATTGTCGAAACTATTATTATTGTCTTTTTAATTTTCTGGCGATTTTTTAATTTAGTTATTAATAAAATTCCGATTGACCAATCAGCGTATAGCCGTTGAAACTATATGATGTTTTTTATTTATTTTACTAGGGAACGTTATTTTGTTCCCGTAGCGTTTTTCCGTTACATGCGTTATTAATTTTGGCACAGGGTTGGCTTTTAAGGGATGGAAATAGCCTCACACCAAGATATGAGAGTAACGCTCACAAACCAAAAGCAAAATGGTAATAAACGTGCATAATAGAAATGATGTGAAAATAATTGTGCAAAGATTGCTAAATAAATATGAGTACTGTTATTTGGAATTATATGAAATTCCAAATAACATCATTTAATAAACAAACAACGGTTTTAAAACAATAATAACGCAACTAAACATAATAAAATAATTAATAAAAATTGTAACCACTGGAGTTTTGATCAGATTGCCGTGGTTCGAAATGAAAGGGATTATTTAGGATTAGCAAGAAAATATATACATACATATACACACATATTAATATACCCACATGATCTCATAGTTCTTGGTTCGTCGCGTATGCTTTTAAAGTTAGAAGGGAAATTCTTGTTATTGATAAATTTGAAATTATCTTACCTCATGTACTCTCATTTTGTCGATGTTAATCCTTTAATGGCTAACACTTCATATCTAACCACTAAGATGCCCATCCTAACCTTGCCGTATTATACCGAATTTCGTTTGTCGAGAGATTAATTCAAAGGACGTCGGAACAGAATATATATATATATATATATATATATATATATATATATATATATATATATATATATATATATATATATATATATATTAATATATATATATATATATATTAATATATATATATGTATATTTTTTTAATGATATCCAGTCCCATGGTCAGTCCTATAGGACGACCAACCCCATGTATCATAGCTGTTTGTTTAAAATGCATGTTCAAGTCGATAGTCTCGTTGCGTCATAATGGGGCACGGTTTATGGCATAAACCTCCATTTTTTGTCTTATATATATAAGACAAAACATGGCGACAAATTTATTTCAAACCATCTCATATTAGAAAAGTGAAATATTGCGCGGCTATTTGGTTATAGCACAAAATTTGTATATCTTTAATTATTTCCTTGGGTTTCTCGAATATTTTTGGCGAATTTAGGATTGCTTTGATTGACTAATAATGTCGTTTAACATAGTGAGCCTACCTTAGCCATTAGCGTTGCTGTCAATATATTTATCAAGAGTGACATGAAGTGAAGAGAGCGGTAGGCCGTCCTTAAGCAGCTGTAGGTTAAGTGGAAATTGTTACGAAGTTCGAAAATTTCCAATATCAACTTTATGTAGACGATATTGAGATAGACATTATCGATGTTTCGGGGTACATATGCTTTGGACTAGGCTATTATTCGGATATACACATATACTTATTCGTTGCCAAGTAACAAGTATTCGTATAAATTCTCCAATAAATTCAAAGGTCTTCTAGAGGACGACATTTTTCGTTTTTCTATGTTAGTCCAATCACTGTATATAATACATCTGATATCACCTGGTATCCAAATATTTTAAAATAGTTGTAAATATATACGCATATTCAACTATAGTCAGAGGCGTTCGATTCTGTGATGCAAAAATGGGGTCGTTTTAAAAAGGTATTAGCGATTTTTTAGAGTAAAACTAGTAAGATATTCTTAATCTGCACCTGAGTATAGACTGTCAAGAAACAATTTTTCAACTTAAAATAATTTGTATCTGTAAAACGGATTGTCATATGAAAACAATATATTCTTTATTTTTTGTTCAGAATAATATATTGTACTAGTATGAAATGACTACAACTCTCTAAAATTACTACAAAAGTTCTAATTTGTGCACACCTAGCATGTTTCTTTTTATTTAATTCTTTGTATTTCCAATCCTTTCAAGCTAGTACAATTCATTATTTTGAACAAGAAATACAGAATACATTTTCTTCATGAGAATTCGTATATATATTTTTTACAATTTTTTATATTTTTACAGAATACATTGTCTTCATGAGAATTCGTATATTATTTTAAAATGCTTTTAAAATTTTAAAATGAATACATACTTTTTTTTAAATGTTCATACTTTGAAGATGATTCAATAATACTAAATAAAAATAGAAGCTTAAACTAACCTGAGACACTTATAATTATACCTTATATTACTAAAAAACATTGGATATTAAAATCCTTATTAAACAATATGGGACATATTCTAAGAAATAAGCAGTATATATTATAATAATGATTATAAAAGGAAGTTGACGTTTTGTTTGTTACCTTGTCTCAAAGTTAATCCTTTGTAAACAAAACAGAAACATAATCATACGCGCACTACGTAACCACTTTTGCGGTGACCTTTATTGGTGGTATTCTGCAACTGCAAATGGTTGACCCGTTTTGAATTCTGCAACGGCATTTTCACTATTTGAACTGGCTCGGGACCAAATAAATCACTGAAATCAGGAACACTGTCCGTGGAAATGTTGCGATGGCTTCTTGTAAATACACTGACCTGTTGATATTCTTTACAGCTTGATAATCCTTATCTGGATACGATGAAATCACTATAGAACTGTCTCGTACACCCTAGATATCTAATTACTACCAGGATATTACTATTATCAATTGAAATTTATTAATTAACAAGATAGAATATGTTGAAAACACGTGTTTTTTCAATCGTGTCCAAACTTTAACAATTAATATGGATTTTACAATTTAAATACTTAATTTTCTCTGAGAGAAATGTTAACACGGCTACCGGTTGTAGTGCCTAATACGAACTCTTCTGCATTATTATCTTTCGCTAAGAAAGTCCTCACAGAAACAAAACACACTTCCTTAGTTATTCGTATATTTATTAACATAGGAGCTAACTACCAACGAGTCCCGTCATATTATCATAATTTCTGCTTTTTACAATTACACTAGAATCTGTTTTAAAACAGTACTCATATTTATTTAGCAATCTTTGCACAATTATTTTCACATCATTTCTATTATGCACGTTTATTACCATTTTGCTTTTGGTTTGTGAGCGTTACTCTCATATCTTGGTGTGAGGCTATTTCCATCCCTTAAAAGCCAACCCTGTGCCAAAATTAATAACGCATGTAACGGAAAAACGCTACGGGAACAAAATAACGTTCCCTAGTAAAATAAATAAAAAACATCATATAGTTTCAACGGCTATACGCTGATTGGTCAATCGGAATTTTATTAATAACTAAATTAAAAAATCGCCAGAAAATTAAAAAGACAATAATAATAGTTTCGACAATTTATTTTACGATTTATGAAATATAAAAATTTATCAAACTATGTATCTTTACAATTATATGTGTAATAGAGTCTCTTCAAAACATTATTTTGGAAGTCGAGAGCATCAGTCATATCGACTGAGGGCAGTATAGAAGTCTCCACAGAAAATTTTGTGACTGCCAAAGGACACTTCGACGAATATTTTGGGACCGGGTGAGACAAGAAATTTCGGGGCCCCCGATGTGAAAACTAAAAAAACACATTTAATTGAAAAAAATATATACTGCGTATGCGCAAAAAATTTTTTATCCACGAGGAAAATATTTTTCAGGACATAAGAAACAAGTTTTCTCCTACTCATGTCATGAAAATTGACCCATTTCGAGTTATTTACGCCTGAAAATGGAAAAAGAGGAAAATCGGTCTACCCAATAATCTGTTCAGGAGATATCTCGGGTTTGGGGCAAACTGATTGCCGTAAAAATTTAGATAGGTCATCGCAAGCTGTTGAAGAACATATTCCCGGGGTAAAAATCGTTTTTAATTTTTCGTCTATATATATATATATATATATATATATATATATATATATATATATATATATATATATATATATATATATATATATATCGTTATATATAGACGATATATAGACGTATATATCGTTAATAACTTTTATTCGATGGTGAGATTGGATGACTGAGATGGAATATTATGACGATGTTCCAGACTATCTAAATAAATAGGGAAAATATTTTCATTAAAATACAAAGACTAAGGTAAAAGAGAAGAAGAATTGAGAGCTTTCGCCAGGTAATTCTTTTACGTAAATGATATATTTACCTCGTAATAGCTTCGCTAATACGATGTAACAAAGAATTTCGCCTAAAAAAGCGTTTTATGTTGACGTTTCATCTTATTTTTGCGTAAATGCGACATTTAATGGTGCTCCTTTATTTGAATAATTACTATAGTTGTTTACCCGATAAAAGTTGCCTGACCCAATATGAAATTCTATAGCTAATGATATAATTAGTTTGATGGATTTTCTTGTTATATTGTCATCAAATAGGAAACCAAATTAGATTAACCGTTATCGATACCTACATTTTGAAAAGATAATAATTAGTAATTCATTATGAGTGGCGTTACATCAACACCGACTAGTAGACGCGCAAATAATCAGAAATCGACACAAAACGGCTATTTGTAAATGGATATTGCCGTTTGGCACAATAAGTGATCTGTTTTTAGTAACCTATAACAGGTAGTTGTATTTAATTTGATTGTAAGAACATCATGTTTTCCTGATCTCTGGAAGTCGACTCCTGTGTGCCCAATTTACAAAAAAGGAAATAGGACTGAATTAACAAATTATAGAGCCATTACTATAATTTGCAATTTCGCGAAAATCGTTAGAAATCGTTCTGCATTCTAGGATCTGTAATTATGTCTGGTTCGATATGGTGTAAACAACCTGGTTTTATGAAAGGTAGGTCCACAGTGACGAATCTTGTGTGTACATCCCAGTCCACCAGCGATTAATTAGACCACCGCCAACGACAGCCAAGTAGATGTTAATATACACTGATTAATTCTAAGGTTACTATACTACGATTTTGCTGATTTTCGATAAACTCGACCATGCAATGTCACTGAACAAATTGAATACATTCGGACGATCTAATTCTCTTGTGCAGCTTTTCTCGTCTTACTAAAAAAACAGATATCAGTAGGAAAAACAGATATCAGAAGCCACGGTGTTAGGTCGGAGAAATATATGCAAATATTTTGCATACCACAGGATTAGACATTTGGACGCCTTGTTTTTATCATGTTCAATACCGATATTGTGTCAGGCTTAGATGTACTGTTTGTAACATCGAAATATGAGACAAAAAAAAAATTTCAAAGGATACCCACAATTGCCGCAATGAGAGATCGGGGCAGTATAACTTTTCTTACAGGAAGCTAAAATCATCACTATAAAGGCGGTTTCATTCAACAACTTGTTTGCTAGCTGTAAAAAGTAAACAACTTTATATAAGACTATTTTTTCTAAAGTCAATGGAGTCGTCAAAAAACAAGTTAATAAATAATTCTCAGAAGTCAGCCATCATTTTGAAACCAAATGATACCTGAAGGTGGCGCTCGTTCGAAAATTATGCCTTAGGACAAGGGCACTACTAATAAATATACTAAACGGCAATATTCTTTCACAAATAGCCGCCTTTTTTTGGTTTTGCACTTCTACTAATTCGAGACATCAATAAGGTTTATCTTGGTTGATGTTGACTTGACAAATTGCATGAAAGTAGTATTCATTTTGAAATGGTCAATGAAACGTCCACCAAACAAGAGATACAGATTTTGAGTCACTTCAAACCATAAAGGCAATAATTATTTGCCATTTTGAATATTCATCAGTCTATTGTTTATACCGGCTTTACAGGCGCAAATATATTATGAAAAATTAAGGGGGTAAATATACCAGTGTATTTCTTAATATCAATAATTTCAGTACCTATTTCAATAATCATTATATATTAATTTCTTAATTATTTTAACAAAAATAGTTCAAAGATTATAGCAACAATGTTAATTGAATGTGTAAAAAATAATAGAAGTAAAATAAAGAAAAATATGTAGTACTGGTAGGATTTAAACCTGGGACTGCGAATCCAGGGACTAGCCAGACATCCACGCGCAAGTAGCAACGTGGCGGTTGAACGGTTGGGTACCGGGACGTATCATATGTTATTGGGAATGAAATTGGTCCAACTGGCATCATGGAAATTTGTTGGAAGTATTGAATTTTCGTAAGTGTTGCATTGTTTGTCTTTGAGACCGTAGTAAAATTTCTGAGGGTAAAAATGCCAAATAGAAACCCCCACTGCGAGCCCAGGACTTATAGTTGTTTAGAAAAAATACCTACAGAAGCTATTTATTAATTAATTTTTATGAAACTCTGTATATATATATATATATATATATATATATATATATATATATATATATATATATATATATATATATATATATATATATATATATATATATATATATATATATATATATATATATATGTATTTTTTAGCGCGCCGCTGTGAGTATAGTTGTTATTGGATTTGGCTCAAAGTCAATAGGGGTTTTCTTTCCCCAAAATACGATTTTTCTGACAAATCTTATATTAGCTTGTTTAGACATTTCGTTGTTGAGATAGCGTGTTAAGAAAACGCGGCATCCAAACTGATATTTTCTTTTGAAGTTGCTTAAATTTGACGATACAAAAATGTTTGCTCTACGACGAATATTGGCGATTGCGATTTTTACCCGACCAAATACAATATACTCTTAGACTTTAGAAAGAAAATAAAGTCTTTCAACAAGAATAAACAAATGTTATCATTATTTGCAACATTAATTTTCGCTTTCCTAAAATTTCTGTTTAAAACATTTTGATCCAAAATGGTCGTCTTCAGCCAACATCAATAATATGTCTAATATATACAAATAGCTGTTGCTGTGAGTTATACGTAATTGACTACTTACAGTAGTGGCAGTAGAAGGAAAATCTTGTCACCTCAGCTAACAGAATTATATTTTTCACAGTCTGCCCTAGGAAATTGCGCAAGTTTTGTAATATACCGAGAAAGTTTCTGTAACATCCTGGGCTGTCACAACTCGAATATTAATTTGTCATAAAACACTCGGCCGGCAGTTATCTTACTGCTTGACTAAAGTTATACTAGAACAAATAATGTTGTACGTTGCACGTTGTGGTGAAGTATTTACATTTTTAAAAAGATTTTAAATTATTTTATTAACTAAGGGTAATTTATTATTTAAATGCCTGTTCTCATATCTTTTAAAAGTATTATTTTAAGAGGGGTAATTTATTTTTATTACTATAGTGCTTTCGTTTGATATGCAAACAAATGGAATACGGTACTCAGTGGCGCGCGCAATTATCCTAATATAGAAAATAAAATAAAAAACAATAATCTTATCATTCTCGTAGAACAGAACAGCTGCCCACAACTGCATGGCGGAAAGGGCAAATTAAAGACTGGCTGGAAGAAAAAAACATTAAACACGATGATTCACTACCTAAAGCTGAATTGTTGGCTGACACTGGCAAGGCAACATTTTCCAGCTTTCAAGAATTATGTAGTGGATGAAATGGCCAAAGCAAGAGGAATAGAGATAATTCGATTGCCTTCATATCACTGTGAACCGAACCCAATTGAGCTATTTGGGCGCAAATAAAAGGGAAAGTTGCTAGAGAAAATATATTTAAGTTAGCTGATGTGAAAAAACTTCTCAATGGTGCAATCGAAGAAGTAAATGCGGCCAAATGTAAATGAAGACAATAGTGAAAGTGACTTATTTTCAGATAGTGAATAGTGATATGAATTTCTAATGTGGCGGTATACAATTTTACAATATCCTTTTTTATTGCATAATGATATGCTTTACCGCTTCTGTAGTAATTGGTACGGGTTTTCTTTGTAAAATGCCTCACAATTTTTTGCTCTAGTTTGTATATCAAAGCAAAACACTATATTACACTTAAGGATAATACATTTTTTCCATGCCCGTTCTCACATTTAAAAAAAATATAATCAAGGGAATTACAAGGTTTTTATGTTTCCTACTTAAACCACAGTGAACTATCGACATCTACCAAAAATAAAATTTCCGCTTAATATTAATTAAGAAATCATGAATTAATTCTATATAACATAGACATCAGAAAAAGAGAAAATAGAAGAAGAAACCTCCATCCTTGTCAAAAATAAGAAGCGGAAGCCTGTACTCAATTGGGATAGGAAACCTATGTTTGTACCGCCAAGTTCAAACACGAATATTAAGGAGTCGAGTGTGGATATTTATATTGATAATTACTCTGTGAATGATGAATTGGATACTTTTTCTGAACAGAACAGTGACTGTGGAATAATTAAAGGAACATAAGAATATAAAAGAAAATGATTGTATTTTGTTCGATTAGGTATTGACAAAAACAGCATCCAATTATTATATAGGCGAAATTATCAAAAAATACGATGCTTTGAGTAAAAAGATAAATACCTTAAAAGACCTATAACTTGCCCTTCAAGATGAATATATACAGAACAGAATAAATTGTAGGAACTATGCCATAACGATGTCGAGTAGTAATGAGGGCTAGAGAAGGAGCGACGCGTTATTAGGTCACAATGTTATTATTTTAAACGTTAATAAAATGCTACTTAAGTTGTACAACCGAAACAGTAGATTGAAAATGTGAACAAAATTTAGAGCTCATATCACCCTGTATAGGGTACGTGTGAAGAAATTATATTATTTCAAATCGATATTTAAAGTTGAAGTGAACAAGGGCCCCAATACAAAGCCCTGAGGCACTCCATGAATTAATGTTTTGAAATTGGATTTGGTATTATTTATTGAGACACATTGTATTCTCTCTGCTAAATATGCTTTCAATATTTTAAGAGGTATGCCTTTAATGTTATATTAATTTAGTTTTTTTACTAATAAGTTGTGGGAGACACAGTCAAAGGCCATGCTAAGATCCACCAGCGTAACTGCGGTATAGGTTCCTGATTATTAATAAGAGCCGAAGATAGTTCGTCGGACTCTTCAGAGGAAGAATTTAATAACTTTTACGGGACTTATTTTACATACACTACATCGTATTTTTACGTAATTTACAATGAACATAAAACCCATACCGTTACTGCATACGAGATGTTTACATATCAGTCTCGAGTACTAGTAGACTCCCTCATTAGTAGACTATTTTTTTAAAATAATGTCAGTATATATTAATTTAATTGTGATACCAACGATCTCTCTCGGGTATTATGATAGGGATATGAGGAAAACAAACAACTTTATTAAGTGAAATTATATCGGTGTACCTACTTTACCTATATTATTTTTTTAATAAGAAAGTACATCGCGTTATATTAATTAATTTGCCAATAGCAAGGACACCTTCTAAGAAATTGTGTTTTTCTCCGTAGCCCACGTGGCAATAGTGGATCTGATTAAAGTGATTGCCTTTGATAAGGTGTGGTGCAAAGACTATAGTTAGCTATATCATTCCGATAATAAATTAAAGGTACAATGTTTACAAAAACATATTTGTTTCGAGAAGTTTTAAGATGACCGTCATGGGAGAGTTCTACAAGCTGTCATAAAATCGTAGAACGTCATTTTACATTTTATCATTTACCTATCCCTTCCATCCTACACAAGCCTACACAAGTTTTTCTCGGGCCTTCTCATTCTAAAAATTAGTTGCAGACACCACATAATTGATTGTCCATTGTTTAACCATAAATTCTTGCATGAATTTAAAAAATATCCAATTTGCTCCATTTTCGCTCGATAGATTAGATTCAGTTGTATAGTTCCTTTCATTAAAATTTGTAAAATCATTTTAGAATAGAAATGTATCTGTTTAAAGATCAGGTATTGGTATATATTGCATTTGATCGGAAAAAAGTAAAACGTAAATTAATCTCAAGTATTTTTATTTTTATTTAACCTATAACTTTCACATATGTTATGGTATATTTGGTTTTGGGTATATTCCATATCCATTATTAATGTTTAAAATGTACACGCAACAACATACACATTTATAGAAATTAACAAATTGCTCAACACACGGTAAAATATTAAAAAAATGGTAAATTAAAACTGATAAAATCTAGACAATAGAGACCGCGATCATGATACAAAACAGGCATAATTTTTTTAAAATTTGTTTCAGGTAAAGAAAATATATAGTTGGTTCATGTAAACCAATAGATCTTCTATCCAATCACACCACTGTTTTCTGCCCGTTGATTATTTCTTTGTAATCGATATTTTAATATATACCTAATATATTTATAAATGTAAAAAAATAACAACTAAAATATCTATCAATACAAGTAAGGTAACAGTTTTTACGGACTCCAGAAGATGACAGGCTCGTCCATGACTCGCCAGTCATATCCTCGTTGAGACATATCCTTCTGTCCGCCAGGAAAAATCCTTTCACCATGCTACTGGTGGTGATATTACTATTACAGCAGAAAAAACTATTCTATTTTTCAAAATTGATATAAATTATCTTAGACCAGTTTAAAAAGTAATATTCTTATAAAACATACGTCAAATACAAAGTATACAAATTACATAATATCTATATATGACGATAAAATTAAGAAATATAATGTAACGTTCCAGATATAGTCCGAGGGCTGATGCTCCTGTTCATGAAGTGTTTGATTTAGGTAGAAATTTTACGAAATAGTATCTATAGGTAATGTGTAGGAAATTGCCTGACCTGCGTGGTTAAAAATTCCTGGCTTATAATGATTATATTTGAGTGTTTGTAAACTTTGAATTTTTTTGTAGACCTCCAAAGCAGCGTCATCTAATCTAATTTTATTTGGAAGTCGGGACCGGATGCTGGTCCCGAGTCGGTACGGATGTCATTTGATGACGTTATTCGGGACTGGGTCCCGTGGCGGGACTCTAGTCACATCGTTACATAAAAATCTTGTAATAAAAAAAATAATGATGAGTTTATAGATTCTGTACATTAGGATAAAATCAAAGCGCATGTTATTAACAATTAAAAGATACAAAAGTTTTATACACAGAGAGGTTATACAGAGTTTATGTGAAAGACGTTATACAGTTGTTTACGTTACGACGTAATATTTTTTCTCATTTTATTGTGAAATTTTCTTATAATTTGATATTAAAAAAGAATTGAAAAATCATTATATTTACAGTGAATTTGATTTCGTACAACACCTGATGAAGAAGGAGATTCTGTAGTATATGATGATAAATTCTTCTTATATTGCTGCTTCAAACTTGTAAAATTTGAGTAACATCCACGATGGAAACATTCTCATTTTTCCAGCATTTTTTTTTACAAATCACACACGAAACACTATCCATTTTGATGTGATGATTGTTTGTTTCAAAAAGTATTATACAATCGACATGAACGAATATAATATATAAATATTATCAATAATTCTAATTAAAATTATAAACAAAGTGAATAAAATATTAGAATACGTAGTCGCAATAACAAATTAAAGCACCTAACCCTTTGGGGTATTGTGGTTTAATGTTAACCCGTCCAAAAGTGTCTACCTCATTTATTTTTTTTACCCCAAATCAACTTAACTTTCGAATGGTACTTCTGGCTAAGAATAGTAGGTTTCTGAATCAAACACTTTTTTGGCCCAAATATTTTTTTACACCTTTCATATATGGGCAGTACCTGCGTATCCACGCAGGTCAGGCAAACACTCCTACACATCTTACTATTATGTAAAATTTCTACCACTTCAGAGTCAAACACTTCATGAAACAGGGGTCATCAGCTCTCCGACTAATACCTACAACACTAGAAATCAAATTTACCTTTATTTACAAAAAAAACTTTTTTTCAGCTACCTTGGCGTGTGTGTTGTCTTTGATCAATTTATATCAGCACGCGACGTATGGTGATGCAATAAACGACTAACGTCTCATAGAGTACAATACAATTTCGGCCATGTCAAGCACTACCGCATTTCTTACTTAGATTTTTCGAAAACAGTATCAGTAAAAATGCTTGAAAACAGTTTATTATTTTAAAAGTTAAATTTATAGTCACATAATAAATTTTCAATAATGTCTAACATTGAAAAACAGAGCCAACAATGCATGATAAATCTAGAATACTTCAAGAGCGAAAATGAAAATAATGGACCCTTTCCACCATTATGTTCCGTCCATCCGAGAGTTTCTATGCCTTAAAAATAAGTTTATGAAGCATATCCCGTATAAAGGAAGAGTCTACGAATCAGGTAAACCTCTTAATACTCCAGAAAAACACGCAACATACGTAAGTTGAAAACGAATTATGTTCATGATGGAGTTAAATCAGAAATTCATAATCTTGACAATATTGTGTATACTATGAAAGAAGAGAAAAAAAAGTATATATTACAATTAATTAAAACAGTAAATGAAATAGTGAAGCAAAAGTGAAGAAAAAAATACTTTTTTCTACTAAGTCAAAGTCGGCGACTAGCACGATTCAATGGACCAAAATTCTTTTAAGAAATGGATCACGGAGAAACTGATTCCAAATCGTACTGAGCCCTCGATATTTGTGATGGATAATGTATCCTACCATAGTTTTTTGGAAGAGCCAGTTCCTATTGCTTCCTGGAGTAAAACAAAATTGAGAGAATGGCTTTCTTGTAAAAGCATAATATTTTCGAAAGGTGATTTGAAAATTGAACTTTTTAATTTATGCAACCAGCACAAACAGATGAAGAATTGAGTTTACCGCCTTTCCATTGCTAGTATAATCCAATAGAATTAGTGTGGGGCGTTTGTAAAGATTATTATGATAGACATATTGATGAAGTTGGTTACGGAGTTTTAGAGATATAGAGATGTGGCTTTGGATCAAATTACTCCAGATATTTGGAAAAATTGTCTTATATATGTAGAAGACATTGTAAACAAAGATTGGGAACGTGAAGTACATTATGAAGATGATGATAATATCTTCATATCTTGAACCCAAATTAATAATTAACGGTTCAACCTCATAGTAATGTGATGACTATGAAATTTAATCACATATTTTTTATTAAAATTATAACATATTTTTTCGTTCTAATACTTCCATTAAATAGTTCCCTTGTTTTATTAAATATACGTTTTTCTTTTAATTTATAGCCATTTACAAAATATTAAATAATCGGGTTTGACATCGCAATAAACGTTGTCTATATTTTAAATAGATATATTATGGTTTCCCCGAGAGTAGGTTCCTCATTATTTTTTTCAGTTTCTTCTACGAACACCAGGTTACGTTTCTTCTCTAGCTTTACATTTATGCGTTCGGCGCTGTAACGACTGCTATCTATATTTAGTGAAACATTTCAATACTGTCAAATTGCGCCAGCTTTAATCTGGTTCCGCATTTGATACATCGAAATCTAAACATATAGAAGGCAGCAATAAAAATAATGTTATTGTACTTGATTGAAGTACTTGGGGTTGACCGTGTCGACGACAGAATAAAGTTAATCATCAATGTTCACCGATAACATCGAAAAAATTATTTCGATGTGTAAATATCGAAACCCTAAAACTGTTGAGAACTGCTGTATTAATTAATTTGATCCGTACAATTGTAATGACGCATAGGTACGCCAAGATAGCTGAAAAAGAGTATATCAGCCCATTGTAGCCGAAAATAGCCTACAACCACTTGACGTATCTACTTGAATTATACGAAACGAGGGTAGTAAGAAGTATCATTTTGTCACACAATATTGTAAATGTCGTCACGAATGTTTGGTTGAAATTAAGGACGCATTCGAAAATTTCCCTAGGGTACGTACTGTATATAGCTATATTATATGAAGGCGACAGTTTTGCAACGTGACATTCCTTTTCCGATATAGAATTTATTTTTCTGTTATTTATTTATACTTACGACTAATTTACTAAAACATTGAAAACAAATCGTCAAATATATGATATAGTTACCTATTAGTTAAAAAAAAATTATAAAATAACTGACAAACTATCATAGTAGGTGGATATTAAATCAGGAAGCTATTAGCATTTTAACGACGATTTAGATAAATAAAATTTTTGAGGAATTTTAGAATTTTTTAAATACAAACGCCGTTATATTTTTGGAATGAAAACTAATGAACTTATATTACTAATAATGGTCAATTGTTATTATACAGGGTGTTTCTAAATTGATTGAGTAAAAAATAAAGGTCTTTTACATATTTTTTTCCAAAACCCCTTCCTCCATGCAAGTTGCAGGAATAGTATATTAGTAAGTATCTTAACTACTTGTCGACATGACTTTACTTCACAACAGCCTACTTGACTGTTTCACCGAATAATAAATCCTCATTGAATTTATTAAAAAGGGAATGTGTATACATTTAATTTTTTTGTGAGATAACTCAAAGAAAACTCAAGAGACACAAAAGTTGCAGATTTTAGCTGTCTTTACATATACATAGACCAGATGTATAGACAGTGCATCAGACATGTTATTGTAAAGTACACGGTGATTGGCTCAAATCTAATTTTAGTAATAACTTAATTAAAATTAATATGAAAATTGAAAAGAGCATATAATTAGCTTTGACATATCACATCATGATTTATCGAACATATAAATAAAATAAAGTAAGTCAAAATTTATAAATATTGCCATGAAAACACACCCAAATAATGGGCAACGAGATTAAATCGCGTGTTTAGCTACGAACCGAGAACGCGTATCATATAGTCGGAGAGGTGGTTCAATATGGAGGTACAAGTACATCAGACGTAAAAAGTAAAGAAACATGTGTAACGATTAAAAATATGTGTAGTGATAAAGTTTGAGTAATATCTGTTTCAAAATTGTTAAAAGCATAAATCATAAACTCATGTGATTGGATTGATTAGATTGAAATGTATTGATAACAAAGTAGGGAAAATATCCAGGAAGCATTGTATTGTTTTAAAAAAACTTCCCTGCCTACAAACACCATCCGAGGAGAAGACCCGATGGCACTGAAGAAGTAGCCACGTTATTTAGTATCTCTTGAAGATTATTGTAAATTTTGTAATTTAAAATAAGAAAAGTCTAATATTTAAGTGTCAAAGTATATCATATATGTGTAAATCATATATGTGTAACATATATGTTTTACACATATCATATATGTGTAAAAATTATTGTTAGCGAAAATTTAGAATTTATTTATAAACGTAGAAAAGTGTACGGGGTTAAAATACCAGCATCAACTGAATCCTAGGTCGGTAACCTGGAGATTATCATATCAAGCCGAAGATTAAAATATAATCAAGTGATTATACGTGACATACGAAGTTATTATATAACTTTAATTAGAATTCGAATTAGAATGCTGTTCCTATTGCTGTAAGTTATTCTTAGCAGTTCAATCCAGAATGAGGGTGTAGGAGTTTTTGTACGAGAAGTACGAGTTGCTGCATTCCACTGCCAGAGGGCAATGAGTTCAGTGTAGTGTTTGTTTTTCGAGAGTGTCAGTGACATCAAAAGTTTAAGGATTAACTTGTTAGTACCAAGGTACCAATACTTTATTGAATTTTTATTCCGATAGCAAATTTTCATCATTTTTCTTTGTTCGCCCAGGTTTTTAATGTTAATTTATAATTCCTACGTTATATAGGGTATCTCAGGTAATTTTAAGTGAATTTGATTAGAGTGTTATAAACACTCTAATCACAGGCTTTTATAATAAAAATTTAATATCAAATATAATCTTTCCTTCAACTAACCACTAAGAATTTTCACAGACATTCAATTTTACAGAACAATAATTTCCACTAATCAACAAATCATGTGCTGCTTGAATTATCTGTTTTGAACTCTGCTTGAGATAGATGTTTCATTGCTCTAATTATAAAGTGATTGACTAAGCTATACAATTTTGAATCTTATCAATACTACAATAAATAAATAAATTTAAATAAATAAATAAATAAATTAAATAAATAAAAAATAAAAAAATTCAACAAATTATAAATCAACAATCTTCATTTAATTAATAAAGTGGCGCCCATAAACAGAGATTCCAGGACATATAAGTTCATCAAAGTAAGTACTAAAATAAATAATCTTAAATATTTCCACATATAATATAAAATTTAAAATATAAAATAATATAACTATTACAATTGGCTTCACCAACATGAGACAGAATATATAAATAAATATCTATTAAACTAAAGGTAAAAGAGCTTATCAAAATCTCATAAATTTAATAATAAAATCATTATTAAAATAATATCTAATAATAAAATATCACAATATATATAATATATATATAATATATATATATATATATATATATATATATATATATATATATATATATATATATATATATATATATATATATATATATATATATATATATATATATATATATATATTTATATATATATACATATATATATATATATAGATATATATCTCAACCGATGGTAATCTTTTTACTCTTTGTTTCTTGTATATTATTATCTTCCTTATCGTTTCAATTACTATATTATGGATAATTGTTGATTAGTTCGTAATTGATGCACAATTTAATTTCATCGATATTTCCCAAATATAGGAACACAAATGTCAACTATGCCTATAATATTACTGTACTTGTAATATCGATTAAAGATCGTTTAATATATCAGTGATATTACAAGCCCTCTTATTAATAATTTTAAGCTGGCGCCACGGTTTTGAGATTTAAAAATATACTAGAGTACATTGATCGGACAAACTAGATGTATCTGAATATTTTACAATCTTATGTTCATAATATGATTAGGTTTCATTGTTCATTTTAATACATAGTGACTGTGAGTTTGTTTGTACCGACTCGTTGTTGATAAGGTACAAATTGATTGGCCACATCATAATATTTTTATTTAATCTTATAGTTATGTTTCTTTATACTAGCTATTACAATAATTACTTTTGGACTTGCTAAACTCTTTTACAACTATCATGGAGAGGAAATGCATAGGTACAGCATAACGCTAATTTGATTTATGGTAAAACTAGATTATCGGTCTTGACGCAGATAGCATTGTTTACATGATATTTCGTCAGTTTCATCATTTAATACGTCAATATTAAAAAGAAGTCTGATAACTGTGAGAACACAGCAAAAAAGCTGGTTTATAATAACCTGATGGTTCTCCACGCATCCGCATCCGCGAAGTGCAAAATATGAAAAAATGCTGCCATATTTAAAAGAAACAAAAATGTTGCTATCATACAGATATAATATGAATCAATAAACAAAAGGTTATACAGAAAATGTATACTAATATCTCAAACCCACCAGCAAATAAAAATGGTAAATATACACCATACGTAGTGCCAAAGTATACAGGGTAAATCTTAAATTGGTGCGAAAGATTTCATGAGGTGAATTTAAAAAAAAAATATAATAAATAAATAAAATAATAATTTTTTTTCCAAACGCCCTCCTATTCAAGTTATCCTAAAGTTGTAATAAAAAAAAATCTTATTTATTTTCTCCGCTATAGATGAATTTAGAAGAACGATACTTGGCAGACAACTTGCAATAATAATATGCCAGTTTTTATAACTTGTATAATAATATGCAAGTTTTTGTAACTTGTATAATAATATGCAAGTTTTTATAAAATTGAAATAGCGTTACAAGGGAGTAAAACAACAGCGCCTATAATATTTTTTATCAGAACTTTTTAACGCGTAACGCACGTAGTAGTACATAGTAATTTTTAGTAATGTTTTGGTGATAGGTATGTATTTATATAATAACTATTAACGATATAAGTATCAGCAATTCTCTTCAGGCGATTATGTCCTTGATTCTTCATCATCCATCTGAAGCCGAGTTCAGATACTAAGTCAAAAGTGTGAATAGTTAAGTATGACAATTAAAGCAAACCAATTGTGGAAACCTCTACAGACCTAATATGCTTAGAAACTTAATATATATTGGAAACGAATTTCACAATTCTTGTACGGAAATCTCAGATAAGGCTATCCTACATGCCATTGGTTGACATACACTTGACCGATATTACCGGTAATTACTGCCTAAAATTGATACATACAATCCTCACCTGTTCAATAGCTCATCCAAGTTAAATAATATAATCCACTAACACTATAACAAGGAATCACATACGTTAACACTTAATGTTGATACACAGTCATTCAACTGATATAAAGTTGTTTATAGATTAAGTAATTGTCAACATTGTCTCAATCGACAAACCTAAAATATTTATAATAATTTAAAAGCATTAAAGTATATCTTGATAATAGTGTTAAAAAATTATTATTAGTAGGAAGATACTTGAGATTCTTATCAGCTATTTATTTTATCTTAGATAAGAGCAGAACATGGTGTATACCGTTCAATTTCTTGTATATACCTATCACTGAATAAATATAGGTACATTTGCTGGAATACAGAGCAGGATATAAATAGTATAAGAAATTCCTGTTTCTTATTTATGGCTGCTATACCTTTATTGGACAAGTTAGTAAGTCTCATATTAAAGAGTTAATAAGTCAGTGGCGACTCGTAAGAGTAATTTATGGGAGGGCTCAAAGATAATAGAGCTGTCTACAATGAAAATTTAATTAAAGCTTATGTTAGCATCACTCTTTGAGGCGGTTTCTCTGCGGGGCATGCAGGGATGATGACCAGCTGATCGCTGGTTGCGCTCAATGAGGGAACCTGAATACGAGATCGAAACACCGGACATTCTGGGTGTAGCCGCTGACATAACTAGAAGTGGCTCACGTTAATTCTATATATTGTACGCGGTGGCCCAATAAATTGTATTAAACTTTATTTATTTTATTTTACATGTTATAAATTAATAACACTGCAATACTTAACATCAGAAGTGGGATAAGGAACTCGTGCGCTGTGTGTTTTGTTTTGAACCGTGAAATTTTCGAAAATATTGGCTTGGGTGTGATCAGGTGTATATCTGTGTCAAGTGCTTTTATTTACCATATCGAGCTCTGGTTCTAGTGGACATTTGAGGGCTTCTAGTGGCCGGTGGTGGAGTCCAGTGTGGGCAACTCTTAGGATGAGCCTCTGGCATAAGCATCAGAGGTAATCTTGTGAGGAAAGAGGTAATCATTGGAGGAGGGAATAATAGAGATCAACGAAGGAGGGCTTCCATAGAACGATGTTCTGGCTGTCATAGCAAAAGTGAGGCCACCGAGCTAAGTAAGGCTATATAGAAGTATAGAGTAAGTAAGGCTATATAGAATTTTAGAAGTGAGGTAGAATGGCAACCAGTTGGTAAGTGTTGCGTTTATAAAAAGAAAAATCGTTTCAGAATTTAATCTTCTCTGCCAAAATGTAGGTACCCGAGTGTAAACAATAAATTTCCATAACTTACTTAAAAACAAATTTAGTCATGTTTGGCAACAATATACCTGCCTGTTTTCGAAGCCACCCAGTAACACTTTAAAACTGAAGGGTGCTTTAACTGTAAACAATAGGGAACATGACTAAAATAATACTAAATAAACTAATAAAATAATAATACTAAAAAACATCGTAACATTTGCATAAAATAATACTAGAAAACATCGTAACATTTGCATAAAATAATATTAGAAAATAGCGTAACGTTGCAATAAAACGTGTACTTCACAAAAAAAACAAGATTTATAATTCCGCGAGATCAGTATGAAGGATCTAAACAGCGATAAAATTGACGCGGCCGAAACGAGCTGTGAAGTCACAGTCTACAATATTCGGTAGGCGTTGCGCCGGAAAGCGGTCGAACGAAATATAAAAACAAGCGGTCGAATGCTGGGATCTCTCGTAGCCGACCGAATCAGTATTATCGTCGTATGTAAATTGTAGGATGACTTTGTCATGACTTTGAAACTGCTTGAAACGGTTCGCTTGCGCGCCAGGTTTTTAATAATTTATAACAAATTTATTATTGGGAATTAATGCGTTATATTAATTATGCGTTATATGCGTTATATTGCTTTTGTAGCATTTCATTACATAGAGAAATAAGCAAATAGACGAATAATAAGGAAGATACATACACTTACCAGTCCTATATTTGGATATACACACGGAAACGAATCACTTAGAAGTACAACTTCTAAGATTAACTCTTAAGATTCGACAGTAAAACCATAAATTATTATTTCTCAGTTATCAATTATCAGTTGGCAGTTAGAAGTGTCACTTAATTTATGGTTTCTGGTATTGATAAATTAGTAGTATTCAGTATAATATTCATTAGCTACAAAATCAAAGTAAATAGAGAAATGGCCAAATCTACCCCAGAGATAGTATTAGAATAATATTTCCATAACACGTAGGAGCAGCTAATTAATTAATGCACAAAGATTATCTCAGAAATATCATAATTGTATTGTTTTGGAGAATAAGGGATCTAAGCATAAGAAGAGTTTTTCTGTGGGGTTTTCTCTTCATATGTGTGTATAATGGGTCACCCCACAATGCACACCCTAAATATTGTCATTATTTATTCATGTCGTGTAAAATGTTTAGTTCTTATTTTGCAACCAGACGTCGTTAGCGTACGGGAAGAGTTTCCTGATGTTATGTAATTTATTACGTTAAACATTAAATATATATATATATATATATATATATATATATATATATATATATATATATATATATATATATATATATATATATATATATATATATATATATATATATATATATATATATATATATATCCTGGTTGGAAATTATTTGAATTAATCTCTCGACCAACGAAATTCAATATTATCCGACAAAGTTAGTTTGTGAATCTTAGTGGTTGTGTGAGGTTTATCCATTACAGGATTAACATCGATAAGATGAGAGTACATGACGTAAGATAATTCCAAATGTATCAATATCAAGATTTCCGCGTCTAACTTCAAAGCATACGCGACGAGCCCAGGATTATGAGATAATGTGTGTATATATGCGTACCTATATATGTGTATATATGTATGTATACATATTCTTGCTAACCGAAGATGCACCCTTTCATTTTAACATCGTCCAATCTGATCAACACCCCAGCGGTTACATTATTAACACCGAAATATATACTCAAATATTAACTAGTTACTAATTGCGTATACATAGGTATCCATTAGGTCTCGTGTGCTGTTACGATTAAATCCTCGTGAAGTCAAAGTTTGCATGTGTGTGCATCTTAAAAATTGGAAAAGCAATGTAATTAACTTCGTGATGAAAACTGCCCTGAAGGACGATATATGCATTTTTATTTTCTAATTTAATCCAGACGAACATGCTCATCTAGTCCATAAATACATTTGATTTTCATTCGTGGTAATCCCATTATACTTATAAGCATGAGCTTTCTTAATGAATGTATATGCTGTACTTTATAGGTAGTGCACTTTATCTTGAGCGAGGTAATAAATTCCACTTCAAAGTCACCAGGAATACTAGTTGACATTAATTGAATTCACCCTCTAACATAAATTTTAAAACAAACACGTGTAACAAGACAGAATGACTCAAATAAAATCGGTTTGCAACCGAGAGTCCGAGAGTTTACTTCGTCATTAATTTCTATTTAGTTAAACTGTATTAAGATAAAGATTAACTAAATTAAACTGTAGCAAGATTTGCCTGTCCATCTGTATAATTTGTTATTAACATATTTGCATGCATGTAGCATGACGGGGAACTAGTACTGAATTTCTCATCAATCAATGGAAATCATTGATTGATGAGAAATTCAGTCAATAATCCAAAAATCAGAATTCGATCATGGGTAGGTATGAACTCGCGGGTATAATATTTTTAAAATATATATATTATCCGGAATTATTATATGCTAGATCCGAATCCAGGGGGCGGAATGTCGGCCAAGATTGCGAAAATACAAAAATAAAACTTAATAATATTTCGTTTATATTGCATTTTCGAGCTTATTTATGCATATTTTTTAATAATTCTTATATCAATCGAAAATTTAATGTTTGTAGTTTCGTAAAAGTTGAATAGCGAGACATTATTTTATTATAAACTACATAATAAATTGTTTAAATAATATTTGTTTTGTGTAAATTTCGTCATCGAGGTACTTTTGTTATTATTACAGATACATTTGTAGTTATGCGAGACGAGATACGTGCAATAGACTAATACCTAATAGTAAATTTGTGTACCTAGGCGGCAAAGTGAACGTTTTCCGGGCTGGCGGAAGATTTGCTCATAATTCTCAATTTAATTTAAAAAAATATCGTGTTTTTTTGGCCATCCTTAATACCTTGTTGCCTTATACGGGAATAGGTTCTTTGACTTAATTTCAATGCTTAAACTTCATACGGAATTATTACAATAATTTATATAATTCATAACACTTGAGACCACACACTAATACACACACAATTAATAGAAAATAATACAATATACGAGTAACACTCTAAATAGTTTCCACAATTGGAATTCAAAGGTGCCAGCCCTATCCAATATACGAGTACATAGATATTTAAATATAAACGAAAACTTATAATCTGTAAACTTAATAAAACATGAGTAACTCTCTTCGGATTTTAATCGATGCAAATTGATCGATTTGATCAAAATAATTTCTTTGGACAAATTCTTTTTCTATTCTTACTATTGCTAGCCTATATTTAGCCTTGTTTAGCTAATTGTATTGCTTAAATAGTTTTTGATGGGCTTTGGTGGGGGCTTTGATAGGGATGAGTTTCTAAAACGACCTTTCAGCAGAAGCTGGCGTAACAGAAATTGTTAAAAACAACAAAAGTGCAGTGTACACATCGGGAAAATTTGAGACTTAAGACGTGGTTTGATATTTACAAAAAAAAATTATTTTAAATTTAAACAGAATGTTTTGGTTGGGTAAACATTTTAATACATATTTTAGTCGTCGATTGTATAATAATTTAACTAATTTAAAATATCAATATCACAAAAATAGTTACGTTATTTCATTAAACAATGTTATATCTCATTGTTGTCTCTTAACACACAGAATTTAATTGGAATGTCTGCCGCAAAGCGTTAAGGGTGTAGAGAGTCGCGGTAAAGAGTGAAAGGGTTGAATAAGGGTTGTAATAGCAGACAGTTTGATTAGTGGAGGGATGGCGGCAGACAGCAAGAAATGTCCAAAAATAACATGGCACATAACATTTTAAAATTATTTTATTACACATTTTTATCGTTTTTATTAAACTTTTTATAACATATAAATATGTAATGAGATAAACAAAAATCTAGAGTATAAATAAGTACTTAAATACAGTAAATTGAGTAAATATACCAAATTATAAATTAATATTAAATTAGTGATCAATATATATCGTACCGACAATAGTAACATTGCACGTATGTATGTATCGCTATATATCGCATATATTATACACCGCACTAACCGGCTACGCATCTGATTGGTCAGAATCTATTTTCATTATATCTAAGTTATTTATCGGCACAAAAATCTCTATCTAGCATGATTGCAATAGACAAGGCCCAACAAAATTTATATAATATCAAGTATACATAAACTATGTCTATATTAAAAGATTAATGCGAAAGCATAATGGTAGAAACGGGGTTCGAGAGTCTGTATTCGTGAAGAAGACTACAATATAGATATGACGCCTATTTTAAATACTGAAGTTAGTGAACAAAAGGTGAATATGATGATTGTATAAAGCTTAGAATTCAAAATTAAATCATATATAGTTCAAATTATAGAAGTTAAACGTAAAATTAAATAAATAAAATAATAGCAATTAATCTGATTGGACAGATTATATAATAATAACAAAGAAAGAAGTGAGTAACCAGGAAGTGCAGTTGTTGTTTTCATATGCAGCATATCCGTGGTTACAGATAAAAATGCAAGGGAGTTCAGCCATAGCGTTCAAAGAGTGAACAGCTCCGCTAATCATATATATAATATTATAAAATTTAATAGGTAAACTTAAAGAGAATTAATTAACTATTTTAATTAGACATAAGTGGAATACCAGAGGGAAACGTTTTAAAGCAGAAATAACTGCATGTTAAGTGTTTTCGTCGAAACTACGACGTGGAGACCAGGTAGCGTTCCCAAAGTAGATGACTTTGGTAAGCAGAGAAAGAAGAGGAAGTTAATTTACAAGAAGTTCAAATTTTAAAAAGGCAGTAAGAGTGCAGAATCAGACGGTTCACAGTTGAGGCATCCCAGATAAAATAATGGGCGTGTAGCAGAAGGTAGCAATATTCCAGATAGTACAGAGGCGTTCCTGTAGATGGCAGCACCAGAGTCCAGCATCATTGTCAACAAACCAGTGTCGTGGAAATAGTGCTCAGTATTGTGTTTCGTAAAATAAAAAGGATTTACATAAAAAATTTATAAGGTAACAACCATTTCTACAAACATTGATAGTTTTAAGTATATATATTGCTCCAAGTCCCATGTATAAGAATATGTTAGGTAGGTTTGCGTAGGGTATTTATAAGGTTCAAAATTCATTTATTTATTTGCATTAAAATTTGCATATTTCTATTCGTACTTCTATTTGCATGCCAATAAAAATAGTCATATACAACTTCTTCTTTATTATTAATATCTTGAAACATTTCAGGAAATAACTTAAGTTCTACAATTTGAAACAAATTAAAATTCAATTTATTTAATAAAACATAATAGAATAGAATTTTAATATTGCAAAATCTACATAGACCTAATTGGACCCCCCCTAATGACTATAGGGTAGTCATGCTTCTCAGTGAACATTCTCCAATTATAAATTAGTGTTCATAGAACTGGCGCCCATAGGAAGGATTCAATAGGGAAGAAATTGAGTAAGTATCCTGAAAACTCATCAGAAGTTTCTTCGCTACGCAATCACTGTTATTATATCAGTTTATCTAAATCTAAAAACAATAACTTTTGAATATTTCATACATCATAGAGTTCAATTATAACAAAATTATCAAATAACGTGGGACATTAAGAGTTCACATATACAACTATCTCGTAATATATATATATATATATATATATATATATATATATATATATATATATATATATATATATATATATATATATATATATATATATATATATATATATATATATATATGCCCTACATGAAAACACCATTTTAGCCACTTGTTATATAAAAAAATACTATTTTGTAAGGCCATATGCTAAAATTACATTAATTTGATAGTTCCAATTAATTCAAACAATGTCATGATTGTCAAGAAAAAAATAATGTAAAATGCAAAATAAAGAAATTTGGTTTTAATTATTATTTTTAGTATATATCTATAACAAGTTTAAGTGATTATGTAGCTACCCAATGGAGGGAATGGGATTATTTTATCATTGAACTATATATATATATTTAAGTACCAGTTGCCAGAGATAGCAACTGTATGAGTTACACATCTCGGATGTCTCATTAAATGAGAGTTTCATTATTTTGTCATTAGTTTACATTTTAACTTAAACGTCTCTGCTATTTAATTACGCATTCCTAAATTAATCTGCCTTTTATCTCTTTTCAATTGAAACTTGGCCAATAAACCAAGCAAATATATTTTAGTAGTATATCCTGCTGATGACAAATGTGAATTAAATTCGATCTGCAATAAATGATGCAATTCCAGACTCGTATTTAATTGGTTTACGTGATATTGAAATTAGTTAATTACTGTAGGATTCCAATAGGGGGTTGATGACCACTGAGGAGGTGAAAGTTTCAAGAACACGTGGTTAAATTTGCGGAAATATCTGGTACAATCGATAAACGTTTACAAGTTTGCAAATAACAGTAGGTACATACTTTCATTCACAGTCAACACAGAGTATATTTTTGCAACGCATGTCAAAACAAAGCATTAAGTATACACTATGGTAATATTTATGTAATCATACTAATTTGATTATATTATTGGGGTAGTTGGAATATGGTTGATGTGGAAGTTCTAGTGGACAGTAATAATAATGGCTATGTCAATAAGAACAGAATAAACACAATTAGAGATTGAATGAATGATAAACTGAATTAATTAAATTGAATAATGTTAGAAAATTATAAGTAAATATTCGGAGGCCCACAGAATTTTTATGTAATATCAAAAATTACGTTAAATAGAAATATGATTGAAACCGAAAAAAATTTCTATTTTGACAATTTAATTTACTACCGTGCTAGACCGGTAAGTGTTACTTACCGTTTCCGTAACAAGCACGGTAAGTGAACAAAAAAGCTAAAACGTAGAAAAAATATGTAAAGACGACGTTGAAAATGTATGATCAAATAATGATTTTCAAAGTGCGTGCAAACCAACATACACGAAGAAGTTTATAGATTCTCTGATTATTGAAGTTATATTACTTACTTCCATCACACTAAGTTATTATGCCAATATAAACAGTCCTGATTTGGACAGTGACAGTCTGTGCATACATATAAGAAGTTCGTAGTTTCTGTTGCAACTCTCCAGCCTTAGGTACCTAAATCAACAAAATATTTCAACTTAGAACAAACTGTAAGAATTGTGGATCTACCGACAACAATAAATACGTGTATAGGTAGGTGTAAACTGAAATTACCCTCAAATTACGAATATAATCATATACCATTTGGATTTGCAAACGTTTCTTCCTGATATCAAAGGGTCATGAAGAAAAAATTGGAATCACCTAAGGATAATGGCATGTAAGTTTACCTAAAGTGTATTCACAAGCAAGAGTCACCAGCATAATAAATACAGAAGGCATGAACATGAACAACAATAATGCCAGGACCGTACTAATGAACCCTAAATATAAATAATAAACATATCTTTGTTTTATTGGTAATATAATTAACATTAAATTTAACATTCACTCTCATCAGAAGATGAATTAATTGATGAGCCTTGGTTGTGAATACACTTTAGTCACATCATGAAAGTTTCTGAATTTTCCTGAAACCTCACAAATGTACATTCACGGAATTAAATCATGAAATGTACATTATTCATTAAGGACATAAACAGAAACACGGCTTTAATTAACACGTTCTACAATGGTCACTGACTGTTTGGGCTAACGACTAGACTAGAATATTTTAAATTATATCCTGATGGTGCCAACCTTATTAGTCAGTGTGTTCAGTAGAAAACTATCTTTGTGTGCTTCTTTCAAGTATATCGTCTTTTATTATTGATTGATGTACTTATAATAGCCATATACTTACCTACATATAATTACATGCATGGTTGAATAATAGATCGATCGGAAAACTAATGAACAGAGCATATAATAATTCAAACGTAAATAATTAGAAAAGGTATCAGAAACGCGTATCGACCGTTCATTCCACAAATTCGATGTCATCGGCAGATGTAGAGGGTAATTTAAAACAGAGCCGTAATCACTGGTAACTGATGGACCATTACACAGAAAATTGAGGTATATTGCAGGCTGATAGCAAACGTAATTATTCAGTGACGCCAGTGATGATCACTAATTATAGCGTAAACCAGCTCTGTAAAATAAATTCAACTATTTACTGTTTATATGCAGTATATAGGTTCTTTGTTGTGATCGGGCAAAGTGAAATTTTACGGTATATTCGTTTAAAATTCACGAGTAAAATTTCTAGTGCCACGATAAGTTACAAATCAAGATAAATTTTAGTGTTTTTGATTATATATTCTTTGAGGGCTTTGTGAAAGGAGCCAGAAACAAACGGTAAGATTTGTCGATCTATCAGATTATTAATTAAATTACATATGTTTGGAAATATTTTTCCGTTTAGTGGACTGCTAGATTTTTTTATTACCTGCTGCGTCCTAGCGGGTTTTAATTGCTCACGTTTCTCCTTCACATGTGTATTCCATTGAAGTTTTGCATCTAGGGTCATGCCTAGATACTTTTTTCGTTGGCATGTGGGATTGTTTGCTGATTGACAATCCCTGGAGTAATGTAATATTTCTTGTTTTTGAAATTGACGGGAATCTATTTGCCTCATTTAGTTTGATGCGCCATTTCTTTGTCCAAGTGGTGACATTGTTGACTGCTGTTTGAAGTTTGTTCGTGGCTGACTGTATGTCTTGGTCAGTAGCGAGCAGAGCAGTGTCGTCGGCGAATGTTGCCGTAACTACTGCGTCGCTTTGTGCGATGTCGTCGGTGTACAGCAGGTAGAGAACAGGTCCAAGGACAGTGCCCTGAGGCACTCCACCACAAACTCAAAGTTCTTGAGGTCAGAATATTCTTCTCCATATTTAACTTTATTTCATTCTAGGTGACGTTCAGCAATGTATGAATGAAGAATTTGGCTCATTTGTCGTGGCAAATATTTTTTTAGTTTATATTCCAGGCCCTGATGCCACACTCGGTCAAATGCTCGAGCCACATATAGGAATATCGTTGCGCAGATATTTTTCTCTTCCCGTGCTCTCTCAATTACATCGGTAATTCGATGTACTTGATCCATAGTTGAATGCTTATGACGGAATCCAAACTGTTGGACGGAATAAGCTGCTTTTCTTCAATGCTTCCTCAACAGTCACATATAATGAACTACTTTTTCTTGCCTCTCTCGTTTTATTATTTTTTAACGAAGAATACTCGAACAGCGTATGTTGTAGGTTAAAAATAAATTAGTGGCGTAACTGCCAACTTTAAAGATTGGGATTGTACATACATTCGAATTAGAGACTAAAAAATTGTGGGTGGATCTAATATTTGAGTCAGAGTCGCTTTTTTTAGTTTTTTTATGGAGTGTCAATTTTGAAAGACAACGCAATGAACGCTATTCTTGCCAATTTTTACTTGTCTTAAATTCTAGGCCTTTTTATATGTATTTATTTATTGTAATGCCGAAGTCAAATTTTACCTACTTATACCAATTAAAGAAAAATCTACCATAATGATGCATACCATTCTGTACACTGTACACATAAAGAGTTTTTCTATAACAAACATTTTGTTCATGAAATTATTAACTATAATATAAACATGTTTACACATAACTTATATCATGACAGTAAATGGTAGGACTACATTATTATTTATATTTTACACTTTAAGCCATTATTTATATATCCGAATACCTACATATATCTGCCTATAAACCTCATAAATTGCTTATAAATTGTAATTTTATTACAATTTATAAGCAAGATCGATACAACTACTGCTTTCGGCAGTTCTTGCCGAACTCCATTAGATGCCTAATGCCTTAATATGGTTAGGGTAAATCTTGTTACTAGTTAGGTAGATAATTTTGCTGTTGGCAGTGACATAAAAATATTAGTTGATGTAATTAGGTACGTACCTATATAAGTATATAGTCCAGTTAACAGAGCTCAAAAATACACAAATAGATTGAATAAATCATGTAGATCTGGATTGGGTTTTCCGGATCCCAACGGATGGGGGTGACGCGCGGGCAAAGGGGGCCTTGGAGAGTACCTTTCCCTAGTTTTTTTGCACTTATCACGAGAATTATTGATCATAACAAATAAAATAATCTTCATAAAATTTCCCATAAAAAATCATATTTATCGTAACATCAATGGTTCAAAATATAATGTGGGAATAAAAATGAATATTTGGGAAATTTTTATTTTAGCAAATATTCACCAGGAAGATTTGTTGAAAGAAAGAAAAAACTGAAGACAAATTATTTTCCACACGAAACTTGAAACAGCCTAATCATGAGTCGATCCTCTTCATGTATAGCTTCACCGGATGCGATAGAACATCCCTTATTTACAACAAAATCTAAGCGGAAATCTTCAAATACTTCCAAAAACAACCACATGAAATGAAATAAATTGCTGATATATTTTGGACCCTACATCAACACCAGAAGCAATCACTCAAGTTGGAGAGCAGATGCTCCTAGTGATGTAACAGGCACCTGCTAATGAACGTGATTTGGATAAACTACAGTATATTTCGTTTCTCAAGTAATAGACCAAGGTGAAAGTTAATCTGTTTTCACTTCCACCTACCAAAGGTACAACACACGTTAAGAGGGTACAACAGTGGCTTGGCAACCACACTGTATCTCCAGAACATTGGGGTTGAGCTTTAAAAGTGGATGGACTGCTCACCCCAGTGAGAACCAAGGTACAAGCAGCTCCTGAAACTATTTTGAGGATCATATTCTGTCGTTATTCTGCTGGTTGTGGAGGAAGATGTGGGTGCCGAAAAGCTGGCATACAATGCTCATCCATCTGTTGGTTGCATTTACCATGGAACGTGCTCCGACCGTTCACCATTAGAGGACGAAGAACTGGAGTATGATTATGTAGAAGAAGACGATTGTTTGTAATCGTGAAAGTTACGTATTACTCTTTTGTAATACTTTTTAATAATTTTATAGGTAAGGCAACCTACACTTATTTTACTAGGTGTTTCACCACATCAATAAATGTTTTAATTTTTGAGTTAAGTTTTATCATTTGTTCTGAGATAACAAGAGAGCAAACATTGCAGATAATATTATAACATATTTTTGCTGTAAGTGCTGGAATAAAAGTGTAGGATGACAAATGCGTTCATTAATTTACCCGACTATACTGGTACTAGTAGTGAGAAGACATTTTTCTGACATACTTGACATTCGGAATATTACGTAAAATACAAAAATACTGCGATATAAAGAGACGCGTCGAGATCTAATTAATCTTCTACCAATGACAAATCGTCTGTCATATTCTGCTATAGAATTCATTTAAGACAATTTATTTAACTTGGAACTTGTGATACGCTCTAGGAGGACTGCACTAGAATATTTGTTGGCAATGAATACATGCCAGCAATCAATTTTTAGTGTACTATGGAGAAATAATTTTATTATATCCTTGATAAACTTACTTTTGCAGTAAGTAATAGAATAAAATATGAAAATTATTGAAATACTATCAAATCATATTGTTTACAGGGTTATAAAGTAATGTTGTGCTCTGGGATCTCTTAGTAACAGTAATAATGAAGGAAATACAAAAATAGATTATAATTTCATATCGGGATATAAAATTGTTAATGGACGTAAGTACCTATTTTATATGATGTTAAATAATAGCTCTTAAATGTATAGCTGGTAATTATTAATTTCATTGTAAATTATTATTTTAATTATTTCAGACAGGGGAGATACTGGATCATAATGATATTTTTTTTGCTAGAATTCTATATCCTATATACAATGCCTTAGTTTTTTACTAACCCTCTCTTAATATATCAATCACAACTGTTACAAACAATAAAGGATTACAGAGGCAATAAAGGATAAAGGGTTCAATCCCCCATTTTGTCTTACTCATTCCTTTGTATTGATTGTTCCTGATTTGAAACTTCTGGTTATTACGCAATTGTTAGTTTCGTTAAAAAGGCACCTGACAACGTTAACAGCATTCACTTTACTTTTACAAAGGCATTCTCATATTTTTCCTCTTGGAACTTTATCGATTCCATGTCCATAAATGCAAAAGATACGGTTTTCTATCTAGCCACTGTTTTGTTTGTAATTTATTTTATTGTAAATATTTGGTTCTAAATACTTCTGCCTTCCTTAAATCTACTCTGTCCTTCTGTTACCAGCGGTTCCATTTTAAGTCTTAGCTGTCCCTCTATTATTTGTCATACTTTTAGTACTATATTTAATAAAATTCCTCTGTAGTTATTAAAATGTTTGCTATCTTCTTTCATTTAATAAAATTTTTCCTACATACCAATCCTTTGGTAATGTTTTCATACTTCCATATTTTGTTGTACTTATCTGGACGCGGCTACGTCTGGATATATTCTCATTCCACATTCTCCCATGCTTTTAACAATTTCAGTAGTAATCTTATCTTCTCTCCGGGTGCTTTACCGTTTTGCAGTCTGTCAACTGATCCTTTTAGTTCTTCAATTGTTATGCCTTCTACTTCATTGCCTATTGATAGTCCCTTTAATTTTTTTCGTGTGCTCTGTATCATTTTCTATGTTTAGGAAGTTTTGAAAATATTCCTTCTATCGTTACATATTTTTCTTTCTTCTGTTGGTATTTTACCATTATTATCACTCTTTATTGCGTGTATTTTTAATATTTCTAAGGTTTACTGAATTTACTAATTTCAATATGGTGGCCTATACGCCCTTAAGTTCCATTACCATTCTTATAAGAACGCTCTTAAGTTCTATTACCATTCTTCTTTCACATAATGCGTCCCAAATATTTAGTATATTTTTTACATCCCTATGCAACATGCATCCTACTTCTGCTGGTGCTCTTTGTTCTCTTTTTACTTCACTCCATATTTGTATATGCCAATTAAGCCAATTTTCCCTTTATATTCCTTTACCTTTCTTTTTTGTTTCTGTTATAACTAGTATTTCCATTCCAGTTTTCTCAAACTCGACCTAGTTCCTTTTCTTTTCCACTTTACCATATCAAAGTATCTACCATACTTTTCCATATTTATACCCTTTGATCTTATTTTCTATATTATATGAGCAACAATTTCCCTTACTAGAATTAATTTAATTTCGTTGCCATATCGTTCCCCGACGTATGTCCTTCTTTTTCCTTATTTCCTTGTTTTTTTTTTTCAAATAAATCTTTTTTTCACTTTACCTATATTTTTCAACTTACTTTTATTTTTCACACTATCCTTTTCACGTGCGTGGCCCATTTCAAGTTTCCCAGTTTCTAGGCTCTCATTATTTCTACCTTATTTCTGTACTTATTTCATCTAATTTGTTATCTCTAAAATCTTTCATTTTCTCCTTTATTATATTTTGATCTTTTATTTCTATTTGATACACTGAATAATTACATTTTTCCATCTCTCTCTTTTATTTCCTTCTCTCTTTTAAATATATCTAATATTTCTTTATGTAAAAAATTAATATTCTTATGATAGAAAAAAAAGTTGCATCTGGTCTGGTATTATCGCCGGGGACCGTGTGTAAGCTGTGAGCTAAAAATAGCCGTGAATGCGGGTGAACAAAACCATTTTGAATCGTTGTTGTCCTCGTTTAAGCTTTATTTGCAGTGCTCAGTGGTCACATGATTTCTCAGTAAGCACCTAAGTTTGGTGTTGTCTGTAACTGAGCTTATAACTAAACTGGATAAATCGGAAAACAAATCTTCTGGAAGGAAAGGGCCTTCCGAGCTGATTTCAACTCTCAAATGTACACTTTCAATAAGGAAGTCACGTAGAATGTTTATTCCATGTGTTGGCCTGTTAGTGGGAGATAATTTTGAGCACAAATTTTACTTGGATTTAAGGCGATTTATTGATTAAGTAGATGTGGTAGGAGCACATATATTAATATGATTATCAGGTGGTCGGGTTCATCATGTGTGATAATAACAGCAAAATGCGTTATGAAGCGTTAGTTGGGAATCAGCACCCCGAAATTCAATGATGTACTGTATAGGTACTCGAAGATATACTGTTTAAAAAATATGTGCAATGTGGGGAATGACCTTGCGAAGAAAAATATTTTGTTGAAGCAGTTTTAGCGGACACCTACTTTTATACACCTCGGCCGGGCGGTGCGGCGCGGCGGCTATTCGCTATACTATTTCTATATAGATAACCTCGATAATAAAGTAGGGGGACAATACAAATATGTCTGTATCAGTGGCCTCTGAAACTGATACGATAAGCGCGCATGGTCGGTTCGCAAAAAAAATTTCGGAAACCGTGAAAAGTTGTGAATATTTCTTTCCACCAAAAACCTTCCCACTCCTTTGGGCACTTGTTTCGGTGATTAATCATATATCTATCTTCAACCGTTCAAAAATTTTCTCGATGTTCTCCTCCTTTTAAACAATCTGACAAATTCGGTAATCGACAATCTTCAAATATAATAAGAAAATATTTTTTTGCACATACCGTTTGAAATCTTCAGTGATTAGGCTTTCGACTGGTACATTTTTTTCTGAAAAATATTAAAAAATGGCGTCACAATCGCAAGTTAAATACAAAAAATTGTTTTTTTCTTACGATAATTGAAAATAATGTGAAAATATGTTTTAATAATTTTTGCAATTACAAATTTAATGTATCCCTCCGTATATGCATCCGCAAGGTCATTCCCCACGATGTACATATTTTTTTTAAATTATATCTTCGACAACACAGTTCGATGTTTTAGAAGCGTCTTTTCGATCATCTGTTACCTAACTATAAGCTTAGAGGACGATATTAAAAATATTTAATATGATTAATTTCCCATAGAAGTAAAGCACAATTTAATTTATATCAGTAAACATTAGGGGGCTTATATTTTCGATCCTCGACTTTCACAAAGGAGAAGAATACGGTAGCCAATTAACGGTAACTTTTGATCATTGAAACAAGTTATTTAACAAAATATCCAGTTATGTTTAGTTGTTTTTAAAAAAATTTCAACGGCCCCGGACTATATTATGCAAATTTTACCAAATAATATGTCGCCTTTATTTAACAGCAGAAAAATAACATGTTATTAGGATTATTGGTAAGTCGAATATAAATAATATTTATACACACAACAGTTTTTTATTTTAATTCTACATACATTTCAGTTCAGATCCCTGCTGTCCTCTGGTTCTTTCTGGATTAAAAATTCCATTAAGCCGATTACTTTACAGCAAAAGGATTAGAAGCAATGACCTGGAAAGTGCCTTTGTTCTCAAAAACAGCAACGTAGAGCCAAAAGCAGTTAACACATAATTCTCTTAAAGCTAATCCTTGTTGATATGGTTTCCAGATGTAAATAGACATATTCAATATTAGTTAATTGCTTAGTCATTTTAAACGTGATTTGCTTCTAGGGAATATAATATAGATGTTTGTATAATGGTAGTGAGTGCTATTGCACAGTAAACATTAGTTATCAGTGATACGACAAAAGTGATTCTAAACGCTGTATCTTCAGTGCTTTTATTTTTGGTAAACGTTTCATAACAAACTTGTTAATAGTGTGAGTACAATTACACCTAAATTAGCCTTGCAATCATTGCTCATACTGCAATAAATGCATTTCCATTGAAGGAACCATAGTATTTTATAGACTTATTAAGCTACTCTTTACGTCTACAAACTCTGATCCAAATTTTATTAACCTAGCGTCAGTCACAGTTTTTATAAGACTCTACATTCCCATCAGAACTGTTTCTTTATTTCATTTCAATCATTCACTATGCCTGTAGTCAAGTATAATTGTTGCGATAAAACTAACCATGAAAATAAACTTTATATGCTGCAGCATTTGTAAAGATTATTATTACCACTCTTGTGCTGATTTATCTGCTTCTGAAGTTAAATCTATTAGATCTAAGAAGAACATTAATTAGAGTTGACAAAGATAACAAAAAATGTTGTCAGATGGGTAATAGTATACAAGATTTGAAAGCATTAATTATTTCTTTACAAATAGAAATCGAAACCCTAAAATCTATTAAAATGCTTCCTGACACCACTCCTTCTAAATCGTCCCTAAAATTTGAGGAAATAATTCAAGAGGTATCGGAAAGAAATTTACGTTTATTTTTTTAGAAATTTAAAATTCCTTTATGGTATTCCCGAAAATTCCGCCACTAATAGGAGTGACAGAGTTCGCCATGATCAACAACATGTATCTAACATATTGCACCACATTTTATCAGACACACAACTGGAATCATCACCGCAACATATGAGACTGGGTAAAGTAGGAGTTAATACTGGCAGACTTCGCACCATAAAAGTTATTCTTCCTTCTAAATCTCTTCCCCATGAAATTATTGATAACGCACAAGGGCTGAAATATTGAGAAAAACAAGGACATATCATAGTATCACTGAATAAAACACCTCGTCAACAATAAAACGAACTCTCCCGAAGAATTTTTGAGGGGGAAACAAATTTAAAAATTAAATATATTCGTAGTTCGCCACAGATAATGTCGTTAAACTAGATGTGCCCAGCAGATCGTCGCAATTTTCAGTATATTTTCAAAAAGTGCACTTAATACCAAACATGAAGAAATGTTTATTTCGGCCTGCGAATTAGAATTCGACTGTAGTGCTCTTGTGTAGACGTGGTTGAAAGAGGATACTTTTAGTGGTGAATTTTTACCTGACCATTTCACGTTGTTTCGCCAAGACAGAGATTTTCTCTTAGAGCTAAGAGACGTTCTCTTAGCTCATGTCAAATTTCCATATTGTTCAGTTTAATAATAATCATTTAAATAATTTATATCCAGCTATTGACCTGCTAGGTTGCAGAGTTTCGACAAATAACTCATTTTTGTATGCTTATGTGATTTATGTTCCTCCACACATAAGTACTAATGATTTGGAGGTATTTCTAGAATAATTTGACTATAGTTTCGTTGATGTTAAAAAATGTATTAATTTTAGGAGATTTTAATAGAGAATCAAGTAAAAACTAGTTTTACTTAAAATAATTAATTATCTTGCTAACATACAAACCAATATTAAAAGTGATCCCAAAACGTTTTGGTCCTTTGTTCAGAATAAGAAAGGTATTTGTCCTCTCTTATACCTAAAATATTTTTCTAGATGATCAGAAAATCGATGATCCTACTATGCAAATTGTCAACACCTCAAAATTATTTGCTAGTGATTTTTCTGACGAAAATGTTCAAAATCCCAACCAATAATTAGATTATTATCAATCCTTAACATACAGCAGTTTATGTAATCTGATATTCTTCTAGCAATTTTTAAACTAAAAAAATAAAATGTCGTGCGGCGATGATCAGATTCCTAGTTTTCTAATAAAAAACTGTTCGGGGGTTCTGTGCACACCGCTCCTTATTTTACTCAATTTGGCACTATCAAGCGGTGAATTTCCTGATAGGTGGAAACTACAAGATGAGTGTGTACCATTTTAATCCTGGAGATATAAGATGTTATCGCCCTATTGCCATTTTGTCTAATATCGCAAGGTCTTCGAGATGTGTCTGTATAAGCAACATGGTTTCTTTCCTAGTCGCTTACTGTATCTAATTTGTTCTGAAGTTTGCCGCGAATCTTGACATCGTTGCATACGCATCGGCAACTTGACATCGTTCATACAGATTTCTCAAAGGCTTTTGACAAGGTGAATCGTAATACCTATATTATTGATTCGCCAGTTGGAACAGTATGGTTTCAGTAATAACTTACTCCGCCTTCTAGACTGATCTGTATCAACGCAAGCTATATGTCACTTATAACGGTTATAAGTCGAACACCTTTATTGACACGTCAGGACTATCCTAAGGCTCTAACTTGGGATCTCTCCCATTTACATTATTTGTATATGACTTATCTCTTTATGACTTTGTCTTTAAAATTCCAACCATCTCATGTTTGCCAACGACTCGAAACTGTTTTTGAATATATCATCTACGGCTGATTTTTTCACATTGCAGGACCTTGTAGATCATGTCCATATTTGTTGTACTGATAATTATATACCTATTAATACAAGTAAATATAAAGTATGTACGTTTACTCTCAAAAAACAACCTCTAATACTTGATTACAATACAGGTACCTCACAACTAATCCGTTATGAGGAGATTAAAGATCTTGGTGTAGTATATGACAGCGGATTGTTGTTTACTGCATATTTTAATTATATTATTAAATCTGCATACAGCATACTAGGCTGTTTTATACGAAGTACAAAGTCTTTCACCAATGAAAGTGGATTAAATTGTCTATACAATTCACTGGTTCGTTCAAAGCTTGAATACTGTAATATATTAGTAACCAGGTGGAAAAAATTCAGCGACGCTTTCTCAAATTTCTCTCTTTTTGTATTGATAATTATTATCCTGATAGGGGATATAATCACCAATTTATTACAAAGGTTTAATATGCATTCAGTGAATACTAGAAGGCTGTGTACAAGTTTATCATTTTTATTTAAACTATTTCATGGCATGGTTGACTCTCAAGCTTTACTTAATTTATTTAATAGACGTGTGCCTAGACCTGAGTCTCGTGAGAATACACTGTTCTATTGTCAGAATGCTAGAACAAATATACTTTTAAAATCTCCTGTTTATTTAATGGCTAATAATTTTAGTGAAATAGCAGATCAGTGTGATATTTTTTATTGTGATATCAATGAGCTGTTGAGAATTGCTTCAGATTACTTCAATAATTTATTTATATTTTTTTTAGTTTTGTTTTAGTATGATACAATATTCTTACTTTTTGTATTTTTGTATTTGCACTGAGAAAAAAAAGCAATTGTGATAACTGAAAACTCATTTGTAATAAATGAAAATCTCATTAACATAGGGGACAACTACAACGTTGCTTTATGATAACTACATTTGGTTTGCTGAAAGTGGATATTTATCACAACTGCTCTAATATCTAAGTACTTGACTTTCTTTGTGGCAAATGAAATGTGGTAGTTAACACTAACACCTTAATTAGTTGCTGCAAAATGATAAATTTTGATGGTGACATTCCGCATCAGTAATATTTACTGACTCTTCTAATTAAATGAACTATCACCGGAGTTGCTGCAAATGAACTTAACCAATAGTTACAAATGAGTTCAGAAATCTTTCAAATGCATACTTCAGTGATAGCAACTGATTTATCTTAAATACTTTACCTGAATAATTAATTGTTCACTGTCGAATGAAAGAAACAAGATTTATAAATATTATATATTTGTTACCATAAAAAGGTACTTATTTTGCAGGAATACCAAACTAAATATAATAAAGTTATAAATATAGAAAAATGGCCCATGAAAATGTCATGCTTATACCAAAGTTTACGTAAATTTTGCTTATACTAAAAGCATGATGAATGTAGAAATGAAACTATATGCTATAGGTATACTTAGCTCAGAATTAAAATCTACGATGTATTATATTATTCTAATATATTTTATATATAAAATAAATATCAAATACTTGTATTGCAGTAATACACAATATAATAATTATGAAAATAAAAATGTTAAATAAATAAAAAATAAAAATGAAATAATAAATAAAAAAGTGTTTATTGCAAGCTCTGGGTAAACTGTGGCAACTAGCTCTGTTAGTTGGCTGAAAGTAGAAGATGCTGGAATAAATTAACAGAGCAGTTGATTCAAAAGCCCAAAGTTACGACAACTCGTACTTTAATAGTAACTACCTAAAATCACATAGTATTGCACATAGTATTAATTACTTTTTGATTAGTGATAAATACACAGTCCAGTAGCAGCAAGTGTGTTCTTTTACGGGAATGATTTTACTTACGCCAATTAGCACTCTTTCTTACGCTATTTTTTTAAAATTGATAGCAAATAGAAAAGCAGTTCTCACAAATGTTTTTTTTCCAAATGAGAAGTCATTTAGGTCATTTTTCACAGTGTGTATTTTCCTGTACATATACTTATATTATAAATTTCTTATCTCTTTTTTTCCTGTAAATGGATTTTTTTTCTGTTGGGCAATAAATGCATTATTATTGTTAAATTATTATTATGATTGCCTCTTGCACCGTTTTAACCAACAGGGAGATGTTTACCAACCAAAATATACTTCCGTTACAATTTTCATTCCGTTTGTTTTCCCGATACTACATCAGGAAATATTTGCTCCTACATTTGTGGGAACTGAGAGCCTGTGAAAATTACTGGTTTTCAGAAATAATTACGGAAATTGAAAACAATGGAATACTAACAAGCTGAAAAAATGATACTGGGGGCAGCTGAAATTAAATAGCATCGTCGACGTCGCAATTTTATCAAATTGGTAATAATTAATATCCCATTATGTAATGTTATAATCGAATACTTATAATGTCTGATGTAACAAGTCTCTACGTCGTTATACGTTATTTATATAATTTTGGGATAGAATCGAAGCACATACTAGTACTGAACACAGGAATTAATAACTAAAATTTGCCATGGCGTCAATGGTAAATTAAATCCTTAATGATATATTATATGATACTGTTTTATTGGTAATATTGTGGATTATATAGTTTGTGTTTTTAGATTTGACTATATAAATATTTTATTTGTGTACCTCTAACCTTTGCTGAGTTATAACTCTTTAAAATTTTTTTAACGGCCATCTTGTTTTCCGCCATTTTGCCCATTTTTTTCTTTTGAACCCTTTCATTTGATATTCATATCTTGGGGCTTATGCACCCCATGAAAAAACATAGTCTACCATCCTTGGGAGTTCGCCATATTGAAGTTAGAGTGATGTCATTTTATTTTCGTATTCTCCTCAACAGACTCTTGCATTTGATATCTAGATCACGGAAGTGCATCTAACTAATCCGCCATCTTTGGGAGTCCGCCATATTGGATTTCGGTTGACGTCATTTTATTTTCGTATTCTTCTTAGCAAGCTCGTTCATTTAGCATCCATATCATGGAAGTGCATAAAAAATAACTAGTCCGTCATATTTGGGAGTCCGCCATATCGGTTTTATAGTGACGTCATTTTATTTTTGTATTCTTCTCAGTAAACCCTTTCATTTGATACTTATATCACGGAAGTACATAAAAAATAACTAATCCGCCATATCGGATTTAGGGTAACGTCATTTTAGGTTCGTATTCTTCTTACCAAACCTTTTCATTTGATATCCATATCATGGAAATGCATAAAAATAACTAGTCCACCATCTTGTGCCGTCCGTCATATTAGATTTATTGTGACGTCATTTTATTTTTGTATTCTTCGCAGTAAACCCTTTCATTTGATACCCATGTCATGGAAGTGCATAAGAAATAACTATTCCGCCATCTTGGGCGGTCCGCAATATTGGATTTATAATGAGGTCACTTAGCTAGGCATGCATTGTCATCCAAACTATACGTGCATGCAAAATTTCAGCTCAATCGGTAGAGCATAACTACTTTAAAATTCTTTGAAACCACATTTCCTTGCGTGTGGCCAAAGGTACATCTTTGTAACGTAAATAAATTCCGTTCCGTTATATAGCAAATATTTTGAATACTAGTACCCTATTTCAAATATTTAAAACAATCCGCGCGAATTCGTAGATATCTACCGCTTAATAACCGTTGCGGTCGCGTCCCGCGGAAACCACGTGTTTACGCCGCGAGCTAAAATCGAAGGGTGAAACGTATAAATAGCCCGGACAGAGGCAGGCCTCTTTGACCGTTTGGATTTTGCGTTCGTATAGTTTGATAACTAGCTGTTATATTTTCGATATTGTTAGTGAGGTGCTTCATAATCTATATATCACACATATATTCATATAATTACATATATGTATATATGTGTGTATGTACTACGGCTATACCCTAGCAATTAGAATACAGATTTCCGTACGGAAATTACGTCGATATAATTGACTTATTTTTTGCTGTGTTTAGACCTTGATATAGGTCTCTGGCCACATTTGATTTTACTATCTGAACATCAGCAAGGGTGTTTACTTTGGGTGGGCTGTGGACAGCTATACCCACGAGTATATATCTATATTGTTTTTGGTATATTATTACCGCATTATTTTATTATTGAATTAAATAGACATTTAATTTAATATTGTATCATACCTTATCGTTCTATCTTATACTAACTTGTAGGTTCTGAAAGCAAAGCTTACAATAATACCGAATAACAGCATATTTTCATATTTTTAGTAGAAATTACTTCTACGGCTTAGGCCATATTTCTTTAAATTTCATACATCGGCAAAGAGCATCATTACATTACTTAAATTGCATATCACGTTCCTTTCTTTATTAATTTTTTACTGATAATTTTATAAAAGTATATCTTCAATTTTTGGGAATATAAAATCACAATTACATTCAATAGTTTTAATATTCGGTATTATCTATATATTGCATATATAAATATATATTTTGATATTCCACTTTCATCTCCAGTTGAGATGTTTTATTAAATAAATAATTTATCAATCAGCCTAAGTATTAGAATAATTAAGTAACTATTCGCCATTTGACAGAATATTTTTTTAGTTGCATTTAATATCTAATTAAAACACATTTTTTTGAAGTAATAATTTAATTATTTACATTAATTTCACTTTAGTTATAAATTTTGCTCTTGATATCTTCCTCAAGCGGGAAATTTATACATATTTTTGCTTCCAAATTTATTATAAAGATAAACCTGATACTGGTAATTTTTCCTTCTATAATTTGATGCGATGTCCGAGAACCAATTCCTCTGGTGACTAAGCTGGGAGGACCATCATTGCTTGAATTCCTGAACGACAGACTGGAGATATTTCCCCTCGTTGCTGTAACATTTCACCCATTGTGGTACACATCGAGCTTAGAGGGTACGCTCTAGTTCTGCTGGACTTCTGAGCCGTAGCCGCATCCTAGGATACTAGAAAATCCACGTTTCACGAGGGGATCTCAAGAGTCTGCCGGGAAAGGTATTTCTTGTATATTTTTATTGCCCACAGGAATTACCAAAATTGAAATATTACGTAAGACGTAATATTTCAATTTTTAATTTTACCAAGGTTTACTATTCACTTCATTGTAAATGTTAAATTTTTCGGTTTGACTTGGTGTCAAGAGACTTGGTGATTATTTTTTATTGTTTTAATTTCGACCCTTCAGGCGACTCCTTAAATATTAGAGTCATTTTAACGCCCTTCAGGCTGGTTAATTGTCGATTTTAATTATTATAAGTAATCATGTAAACCATCCACTGGTTACCTATATTTATTTGTTAATATATTCTTTTAAAAAATACATTTCATTTATTTCTCTAAGGAAAAATCTGATTTACATAGGTTACAGCTGGTAATTATTGTCTAGTCATTTCTGCGGTCTGCCGTCCAAATATTTATCTTTTACATATAAATTAAAGGTAGAAATAGATCAAGGCAGCTGTGATTTTTCTGAGGTGATCTATCTAAGGGTACTTAAGTGCTATAAGAGCCTCTAACTAATTATCTAATCCACTTATCCACGACCTCCGAAAAAATGAGCAGCCGATAGGCAAAATAAAAAATCCATCAATAAACATCTGCTGGATGAGAGGCCATTTAATTCAGGTAAACAAAATTAAAAGGAGAGGTGTTATATGTAAGATTTGGCAGATATCATCAAATTGGCATTCAAATTCAAATTTTCATTCAAATGGCATTCAAATTCATTTCAAATTGGCATTGGCATCAAAAATTCTGTATCATTAAATAATATGCTATTGCTACTTATTAAACTCCGTAACTATGGTGTCTGGGCCAGTCATTGATAAAACAAATACCATAGCAACTGTTACCTGGCGAAAATCCAAATTGTCATCAGAATATAGTTTTCTGTCATATCAGTGAGGCGACTGACAAGAATGGTAATTATACACACAAAACATAAAGATGAGAGCCAGTTTCTTTTCGAAACGACTCTGGCAACCTCAGTGGAGAACCTCGTAACATCTGTTGTGGCTATTTATAATGGGAGATTAAAAATAGATAGGATTTGTTCAGAAATGGGTGAGCTAGCGAAGTATGGAACCCTTTACCCACCGGAGATTCTCGGTCTAACACCGGAACAAGTGGAAGAATTGAAATTAATCGATACGTGGGGAGAGAAAAGTATCCCGAGCGGTGGTTTCGCATACGAAAAGGATCCCATTGGAAGGCGCAACGGAAAGAAGCCACGCAAAGAAATGCAAGATGTTCTGAATAATGCGGTTACCGACGCGAGAGAGCTAATTTCTAAGAAACTGGTACTACAAGGTAATTTTTATAACCTAAAAAAAATCATTTATAATAAATATAGTATAAAGTAAGCACTATGCTGTTAAATACCAGGTGGACTGCTGATTTGCGTAACGTCTGTCTGTCGCAAGCAAAGTTGCCAGATCAATTTTTACAATTCCCCCAATCAAAGTTATAAATTCCCCCAAAAACGACACTTAAAAATAAAATCCCCCAAATCATTTGAAATGCATTTATTATTATATATTAGTTACAACTATTTATTATCTATTACATTATTGTCTCTGAAAATATTTCAGCAACATCAACAGCTCTCCATCAGACTCCCAAGCAGCTCTGTATTTTCGTATGTACGGTTCCTTGTTTTCCTTAGGCATATTGACATAAAATATACACAAAATATACACATACAAATATACAAATACGCAATACATCTAATAAAGTTCATATGTGAATCACCAATAACCACAGTACACCGATAATATAACAAAGCAAACTAGAATCCTGAATCACTTCAAGACTTGTGCTAGAAGGTGATATTGACAATAGATGCCCTCAGCAATAGTTTGTTTACAGTTTAGTTAGGCCGCTTGTTGATTATAAATTTTAATATTTTACGCATTCAATTCTATAATATCCGTCGAAAAATACCCCTAAAATACAATTGACCCCCAAAAATCAACCTATCGTCCTTGCGCGGTTACGATTTTTTAATACAACTCCATTTTTTTAACTTTAATTGAAAGATTATGTGTCAAATCAGAGGAAAATTTTTGTATCCGAAAAAGAAGCGTCCTCTTCTTTTATCACTATTGCAGGTTGAAAAACAATCGACAGACAATTTCATCCCTTACACAATTTTTGGCCACCTTTCAAAAATTTCTGAATTGTGCCAATTTATAAAAAATGTTGAATAAAGTGTCTATTTATCTACTAATGAAAATTGCACCAGCGTCAAGGATGCTTTGTGCTGGTGCAATTTCCATTAACATGTTGACTGGAAACCAGGAAAACCTACCGCTACCATGACCAGCTTCTCGGAAGGTGGTACAGCACAACAGATCACCTAGGCGCTTCTTTGTTGTAGCGTCTCCTGGGAGTTTACTTTATTCGCGTATTTTCGTTCGATCTATATGTTGACTGGTAGGTATGGTGGGAAATAATTAAGGTTGGGGTCCGTACATTACTGCAGGTAGAAAAACAATTTTCCCAATTTGTGTGGCCCAAAAAAAATTATGGTTATTAGTTTTATCTGTCGATTAGATTTTGGTACTTTTTTCATCTCTTAAAACAGGTTGGAAAAGGTTATGAATGGTCTTCACATCTCGGACAGAAAAATTTCAAAAAAATCTGAACACGAATCTGAAGTTTGCTGCCTAGTACAAGTAGCCCCCAAAAAACAGCCCCAAAATAATGAGCACTCGTTTTGCGCTAAACCCCGGAGGGTTCGGACTGCGATTTTTTGATTGGAAACTCAGGAGACAGTTCTCGATCAAACTTGCAAAAACCAGCTATTCAACCTTTTGTTTGTATATTTCCTGAACCATAATAATTAAATATGGTGGATGTTTTCCCATATAATGGGCGCTGGACCGTCAAAAATCAAAGTTACAAAAAAATGTTTTTAGGCAAAGTTGTAGAGAGAGATTATTATGTATACATTCTGGAAAAAGAAAATTAAAAAAATATATACCAACCCTATTGTAACACCCAACAAGGAGGGGTGTGGAATGTGACTTTTTGGTTGGATACTCGGAAGACTCCTCCATCGACGCTGAAAAAATCAGCTTGCCACGATACTTTTTTTTGAAAATTGACACTTATTGGACTAATAATTCCGTTAAGAAACCCTCTACCCTCTACTCATGTTACGGAAAAACTACCATTTAATCAGGCTACATGGTAATAATTGGCCTTTTCACTAGATTATTTAATCTCAAAACACATATGTTTGTTTGGAAGCTAACTGATAGATAATATTCATCTCCTGCAACATTGTTTCGAATATAAATCTCCAGTGACTAATAAAAAAATAAATATTTATTAGAACAGTTTGAACACACATTTGACCTTGAGGCTGAATGACGTCACACAGTCTGAAATTAAGTTGGCAGCATTATATGTCAAAACGTCTAAATAGCCCATGCCCACAGCTGTAGTTGTTAACGCGTAGTTTTGTGGTTATGTTTCGTGAGTTCTTCTATGAATGGTTTTTTGCTTTGTTTCTGTACATTATTGTAAGAAAATGGAGCCAGCATTTTCTAAAGGAAGTGCAGAAAATCGACCGAGAGTTGATTTAGTATGTTGGACGAGTTTTACATCCCAAATTTAGATTATTTATCGGCAGAGATCAAGTGTCGACAAAGTCAATTTCAATGCCAACTGTTAAAGAGCATGGAACCAACTTTAGAATACACTATTATTACACCGTTGTGTCATGTTCAAGGTCTTAGGCTCTGTGACGTCACTAAGGAAGGATACGTGACGTGACGTATAAGCGCGCGCCTTATTTCCGCACTTTTGAATTTTTCTTTCGATAGTAATCGTGCTCAAAAAAATACGGATGGATTTTTTTTATAAAACACCATCACATGAAGCAATTAAAAAATTCAGTGAAAAGGCCAATTTTAATATTTCTGTATTTTACTTTATTGTGAAGCTTGAAGAAGAATATATTTATTTCTTTTCTGCTTCTCACTAAATTTCCATAGAAATAGCAACTCCTAAAATTACTAAAAACAATATTAAATTAATAATTTATGAAGGAATTATTACCGTATATTATTAGATCCTTATGTAGGTGAGCAAATATAGAGCGTGTAAAAGTAGTTTTCAGGCGTTGAAATTGCCCCCAAATGAGTCCTAGAAATGGTTCCATTATATGTCATATAAATTTTAATCGAATCAAAGCGCCTTTTAGTTTGTTGTTTTAGTGTATTTATAAAGGACGTGCATACGTCCCATTTTAATAAACGTATACATAGAACTGCGCTTATTTAAACATGCCAGGGAAATAGGACCTCAACAAACCAGCAATAAAATATTTATTTAGGACGAAATTTAAACACAACTGCGGAAAATCTCAACTTATTGAAGTAGTGTGTAAAGCGTTTTCATATTCGAAATTGACATGATTTATTTTTGGTTGGATTCCCATTATGTATGTCTGGATCCACACAATCGTGTTCTATGGCAAAAAATACGTAGGAATCAGTACAAACTCACCTTCAAAGTTCACTTAACATTCTCTGACAACTGGACTATAGTGTTAAGATTAATGGTTGCCGGATTAATTTGACTTACACCACTCGCGGTATAGAAATAATGAAATAATTGGATTAAGTTCTGAACAGAAAATCTAGTAGAGAAATCGGTAAGTGATATTTGAAATAGACGTATAGGTAAATATATCACATATCCTCCTAGGTGTGGGCAGAAGAAAGTACTTTGGTGACAAGAACAATCAACTAACTGTTGTAATTCATTTTATGAGAAACTTAATTCATCATTTTATTCAACGCTTCCCTCTAAAAAAATATTCAGCGCTTTCCTTGCTAGAAAAACTGAAAGAATGTTATGATGATATTTATATTGTTAAACTAGGCTTACATATATATATATATATATATATATATATATATATATATATATATATATATATATATACAAAAATTAAAGATATAACTGTTAAAGCTAAGTTATAACCACTACAGCTTTCGTCTTTGAGCCTTTTAAGAAGTTTTATTCCAGTCAACGAAAGATTGTAGAGGGAAATAGAAGGAATACAAATTTTGACTTTGGGGCTTCGTTTGGACTTGTTAGGAAGTAAACATACTAAAATTTGCAATCGTAGGAGTTGAGCGGGTGTACCCCGCTCAACTCCTACGGGCGTACTTAGGGGGTACCCTTTTTCAGGTTTTCGCTTATATATCGGAAATTATGAGTCCTAGCGATAAGGCTATGCTATACAAGATTTTTCATATTTTTATACATTTTGTCAGCTTTAATTGTGTATCGAATTATAGTACATGGACGTACCTGGCATCAAATCAGGTAGTTCTGATTTTTTTTTAAATGTTGCATTTGATGAAGTGGCTTTTTATATGTTACTTTTGATAAATACAATTTTTCCACCTCGGAACTATTAGATTTTCGGACTTTTTTTAGTTTTTCTCGATATTTACTACCAAGGACCTGTGTAAAGGTAACCTGTGTTAAGTGACTATATACACTCTTTAAGTAGACTAAATTTGAAATAAAATGAAGACAATTTGGTCTCGATAGATCAAATAGTTTCTAAGGCACAGCTGTTCAGAGATTTTCAAAATTTTAGTTTGTTTCGTCAATGTTGTAAAACCCTAAGGACCAAAAGTCACCATATACGTTATTAAAGTACACTAAATTTGCAACAAACCGAGACCAATTTGATCTGTGTAAATGTTCCTAAATCGCTTAAAATATGAATTGTTTATTAACCACACTCTTTCAACAAACAGACCAAAGATAAATTCCATAGACTATTATTGCTAGCATGCCTAGTTTGAGAGATATAAGCGAATATCCTAAAAAAAGTTCCTCCTACGTACGCCAGTGCGCCTCGCTAACTTCTAGGAGTGGCGGCATTTAGTATGTTTACCTACTAACTACTCCAAAGTCCGAAAGTCAAAAATTGTGTTCCTTCCATTTCCCTCTATACCCCTAATTTCAGCATTCATTGACATGTAAATAAATATAAATTGGGGGGAAACTATTATGTAAAATCCACCTATTAGTATAAGATCCCGAATAAGATCGACCTCCATCCATCTGTTTTCGTATGGAAAGGTAGATATTTTTTATGAAGTTTTTATAATGATATGTAATCAAGCAAATCGCGGATGGTTGTCTAATTATATGAGATCAACGCCTCCCTTAATTAGAAATATTGTAATAAATTTTTTTTTCTGCGATTTATTTTCTCAAATAATTCAGTATCAATCGAGAATACAAAACATAAAAAGAGGGAGAAGTTAAGTTATCTATATTTTGCTCTCTATACAGGGTTGTCACGTATAAACATGTTATCTGATATTATAAATATATAATTATATTATAATTTTATTGCGAACGCCCTGGTATTTATTTGCCTAAGTAGAATCGGACAAGACCTCACGGTTTTCGTTATTTAAAATTCGAATGTTTCAAACGTTTAGACACACGTTGTAGGTCATGAAACGAAGGCATGATTTCGGAAATAAGCAGTGCTAATCGGATTATTATTTTAAGTTGTAGGGTTGACCTTTAGGGATAACATACCAAAAGTCCCCAGCCGTGGACCTCGTGCGTTAGGTGGGACGGGGCTGGGAAAGGGCCAGTTTGTAGATCTTTCGTTGTTATCTCGAAAACTAACCGCCCTAACGACAAGGTCCTGTGTTTTTGCATTTCTCGGCCTGAGCCGGTACTGCTACGAGACAGCATACTTCAGATTCGTGTTCAGCACTTCAAAAAACATGGAATTCCGTTGAAAAATTACGTTTTTCACAAAGCAGTTTTCGCAGAAGTTTGTTAAAATTGCCATTTTTCGACTGACGATGGCGACTTTACAAACTGGTTTAATTTGGAAGATAGAGAGGTTATTCTACGCAGAATTTAATGCTCCTCAACTTTGAATGCTATTTTCCGTACGATGCGTACGGAAACCTGAAAACCTGCAAAACTCCGAAAATTTTGAGGTTTTCTTCGTTTTTCGACCTGAAGTCGTACTTTTACAAGGCAGCAATCTTCAGATTCGTGTTCAGCCCTACAACACACATACAATAATCCTGTTGAAAAATTTTCTACCGGACTCGTTACTATGTTACGAAACAGGCACTTTTGAATACCATTTGATCACGCTAATTTACAAGGTCATATCATGTAATTGGTCGAGATCATCGTCAAGATCATCATCATTCTCGTCACCGTTGATGCTGACGATTGGAGCGCCGTTGGCACTAGAAGCACGCCAAGTGCTGCACACAAGCGAGCAAGGTATGCCTGCTTTGCGGTACCTTCAACGGCCCCCGCAACCAGTTGTGCACCTGCATTTTCACAATCAATCCCTTTCAAATTTTTCATTTTAACACCTGGCTGAATACCACGCATCGTTCAAGATTCTTTTCCCCCACTACCACGAAAAGAAAAACATTCCGGTTGTTAGTGATAGAAGTGAAGACCACTCGGTCACCATAATTTGCCTTCATCTTCTCCTTAATGGTTTTGATGAGGTTGTGGCCCTGAAATTTGTCTTAGCAGTTCGCTGAATGAGAATGGGCAATCATCACTTCCTTCAATGTAACGGTAAATCTCTTCCATTGCTGTTGCAATGTCTTCAACCTCAGAGCGTCCTCTTTTCTTTGTGAGTAGTTCTAATTTAAGGAAAAAGTATTACAATCCAAATTTGGTAGATTGCATCTGCCGCGTGTAGGTCACTCAAGCTTTTATGGGTTGAGATAGTCTGTATATATATTTTTTATGTTCATGGGTCTGATATAACTTCATATTATATTTTATTTTAACACATATATATATATATATATATATATATATATATATATATATATATATATATATATATATAAGTGCGTGTTTGTCATGCATGCCGGTACTACCATTGTCGGGTAAAATTAAAATGTAAATAAATTGAATTTAAATTTAAAATGCCGCGTACTAAATAAAGATAACATAAAATATTTTGTTTTAATTTTTTCAATTTATTTAGTTGAATCGTGACCGTAATCGTACGAGTATTAGTTTATTAATTGTAATCGCAACATGTTCCACTACGCATGGTGGCTTTTCTTTATGGCGGGGCTTTTCTTTATTTTAAGTAGTAATCACAATGTCTACGCCTGGCCTCTTGGTTTTAGATACACTTATGTACCAGCGTCTATAAAGACATGGTAGTATGCAATAATAATACTCTACACATAATCTCAAATCTCAACTCTCCCTCGTTATTCTAGGTAAATGTCTCTCAATGAAAATAGTCCAGGAGGCTATAAACCTACTAAGAGGAGCTGTTACCATAGTCTACCCCATGAAACTCCCCCCGCACGATACGATCCGAATGGAATTTGAAAACATCGAAGACCTAGCTGGTACCCAGGCATCCTTGCAAGTTATCGATCCAACCACTGCCCAAATATGGTTCTGCGGAAAGGAGATGTACAGGGAAGGAAAGACGGTGGGTGATTACGTAGGAAAAATTGAAACCTGCAAAGTTGTCATGAAGATTTCCAAAAGGGGCGACGGTCCTCCGGCTAGGGAACCGATTATGACTGAAGATCAGAGGAAAGATTTGATGTTACATGCTTACAGAAAGCAAGAAGAACTTAAGAAGTTACAGGCCGACGACGACGATGCATACCTTGGCTCAGAATGGGCGGATAATCAGGCTTTAAAGAGAACTGTACACGGCCTTCAGAATATTTGTTGGGGACCTGGCAAATAAAAATTATGGTATGCATGTACTGGCCTAACCACTGGCACTGGAAACATTTATTTAATCTCATAAAATTAACAAGCATTGACCAACATTATTTAAAGTTTTGGCATATGTTTTATTTCTATTATTATTTGTAAACTATGTAAAAATAATATCAAGATTACGTAATTTTCAGATGTTTCATTTTTAACTTCAAGGGTTTTCTTTTTTCAACCTAACTTTTAGCTTTATAGCGAGAGCAGGTAATATAGTTAGAGACTGATTAAATACACTTACATCCCGAAGTATATAAAATATTATTTCTACTCCCTTTACATTTTTGTTGCAGTTTACGTTAATATATTTATTTAATTTTTAGAATAATTATTCCTGGAATGTTATTAATGTAATTATTCCTGACATTTGGTTGCTTTTAACGAGTCCCATACATTATACCTAGTGACGAGGGTTTGATGATAGACCCAGGAGGTGGACAGCGGACTTAAAAAAAACTAAAAACTACAAATAGAATAAAAATAGAATAGAATAAAAATAGTTAAAAAACTTAAACAGTTTGAAACTTTAAATCATAAGATGTACTAAAAACTACAATAATTAGGATACAAACCTGGACCTTCCCGAGATTCTGACGTTTGGTAAGAAATAAAAACGCGGGGCGCATAAAAACTATATTTCAAATGCGCTCCACATGTTTATTTCTTACCAAACGTCATAATTTCAGGAAGGTCCAGGTTTGTGTCCTAATTATTTTAATACTATAATCGTCGTGACTAATTTAAATTATTAAATGTACCATTTCCCGCTATCTGGAATAGTTTCCAAAATACCCGCCCACAAAATTGGGTAATTTTGATAGTATATTCGATATAGAGCGATTAAGGAGATATAAAGATATATCAATTTACAATTTGGTACATGATTTGCTAACATTCAAGACATTAAATGCAATTTCTTTTATTAGCTTTTGGTGTATGAAAATATAAATGGAGAATATAAAAGAAAATACCAATTTTCGATAAAAAGCAGAGGATTAAATTATATTTCTTGCATATTTTATGCTGTTAGAGGGTAATACAATTTTACAGCACTTCTTTCTTAGAGGCGTCGGATTTGCCTTTACAACACCAACAGCTTAGGTAGGTGCTTAGGTAGAAATAAAATGAATTTTATGTTCTTTATGTAGGATTCATCGACCATGAAATAGTATCATCTTAAACGCAATGAAAAATTTGATCTCCATATATTATTTTTTTGAGAATTCCCCCTAAAATATAAAAAATATACGAATAAACCAATATCAAACGCCCCATATCAGTAAAATGTTGTTTTTTTAATAAAATTATTGTTTTCCCTAGATATCCAAGTTTTAATGGGAATAAATACATGGGAATAAATCAAGTGAAATATTATAAGTACAATATTTTTTTGTCGCAGGTCGGCTATAGCCTATTTATAAATGAAGGAGATTAAAAAAACCCTGTAATCAGAAGTGGTAATGGGGATTTTTTTAATTTTAATTAAAAAAATATTGGTCAACGGTACCGCTTACGAGGCTCCCCCTGCCCCAAATCCGACCGGCCACGAAGAAAACCGGTCGAAAGATCTCGTACAAGATGCCTAAGGCGTACCCGATTTTTTAAAAATTTAAAAAGATAAATTTACCTTCGAAAGTATGCTAATGAGTGGGAGTTTTTTTAGTACTCTTCTAGCATCCTTCAGTATCTTTTAGTATCCTGTTTTTTTGTCTGAAACTAGACAAAAAGTTCTCGTGATAAAAAAAAGATAAAATATCCTCGCCGTTAGCTATGTACATCTGACACATTTATTATAGAAATTTATCGATCCAACTCACGATTCAGTCGGGGCTTTTGAACTTAACATTGTAGAAACTCCCTCGGTAGATATGCATAAAAGTTGTTACCGCGAACTGTATAATAAGCTGTATACGTAATTTACGGATAAAATCAGTTCTATATTTTTTAAATTATTAAGTTTTATTTATAGGAAATGATTGCCCGTATTTGAAAATTGTGATCTACGATGAAAATTTTGGGGCAAAATCCTTTACATTTTTAAATGATATTAAGCCAGTCAAATTAAACAAAAATAGTGTGATCGGTGGCATTTATTCCTAGAGAGTTGGGATGCTTTTTAACGCTTCCTTTGCATTTGGGTAGACATATATCAAAAGCCCTCGAGAGTCGGGGGTTAGCTCGAGGAGGGGGGGATAAAAGTAACATTTTTCAGTTTTTCGCTTATATCTCGGATATGGATATTTTTTCCTTAATTTTTAACATAAGAAATAATGTGCAATATTCAGAGATACGTGTTTAATTGCAGTTTGAATTTATATGTGACGTCATTTATATGTCTTTTATATGTGACGCCAATAAAGCGAAAAATAGACAAATTACCAGATATATAAATATGTATATATGTATTTATTTATAAATACTAATATCAACAGCAATGGCCGACAGGAAGCAATGCGGCGTCGCAGTCGCCAACTTAGAGACAGACCCTAAAAATCACTACATTTGCCGCAATATTTGAATTTTCGCTTAGTAACGTCACATGATTTTTTTACGGCTTGTTCTAGAACTAAAAAAAAAGAAGAAATACGGGTCTTTTCTTTTTCCATTTACTTTCTGCTACCAATGTTAAAAAAAGTGAGAAAATACCCCAATGCATTAAAAATCCTTCCAAACATTCATTCATCATTATGCTGTCTCGGAAAATAATTTCAGAGGGGAAAGAATTTAGGCTGATGTGGATACAACTATTGTACGTTGCGGCGCGCCTTATAAAAAGCAGAATGTGGTTGTTCAACGGCTGTTATCGGCGAGGATCTGGATCTGCTGGTCCTGCTGATCGCTTGAGCTCCAAGGGAACGAGATATAAAGTTTTTCAACTCTAGGAAGGGGAATGAGGGAAGCAAAAGTTATTCCTCCAAGGAATTGCAGCAACTTGACTTTGCCAAGGGCATTTTGTTCATTCACGGTTTTAGCGGCTGCGATTTTCATGAGGGATAGCACTCTACATTAAATTTAATCTCCAACGTATTTTATACAAAAACGTCAACACCTGAGGAAGTTTCAAACACCGAGGAACAGATGTTCCTACCAATGTACAACGCCAGAGTAACAGACTTGGACAAACAGCGCTAGGCAGCATTCCTAAAATCCACTGCAAGCCAGACCTCCCCTCTCTACCACCAACTAAATGCTCTGCACTACAACACTCAAATACATAGTTTATTTGCAAGTCCAAGAATGGCTGGGCAACAAACTGGAACCTACTGATTGGGGTTGGATGAAAGGAGCAGTTGGAGATCTTCAACCCTTGACAACCTTAGAAAAACCTGCTGCAGCTTCCATCCATTCAACAACATTCTGCAGCTGTATCAAAGGCTGTGGTGCACGATGTGGATGCCGCAAGGCAGGTATCCATTGCTCTTCAATATGCGGTAACTCCGAGGGCGTGTGCACTAACGGCCTTCCAGTTGAAGAAGATTCAGCATATGGGGATGCCTCGGACTTAATAGACCCCGTGACACCATCTAATAAACTGTTAGACCCAATACATTCAATTTACTGTAAGTTTGATTCAAATCATCTACATTAATTCAACTAGGTATCTATTATTAATATTGTACTGACCAAGACTGTAATTCGGTTTTCAATCTTTAGGTTGAAGACGAAAATGTAGCATATGAGGACGACTCGGAAGACTTCATGGACTCCCGTGACCCCCCTCCCCAAAGAAAGTGTTGGACCCAATAAATTAAATTTACTGTCTTCTTTTTCTGTTCTGTTGCGGATGAAACACATTTTTTGAAGTCTTTATAATAATGACGTTCACTATATAAGTCGCTTACGGTTATTCCTATGACAAAATGCACCATTTCTGTAGTAAATTTTTTCAACTTTTTTTAACTTTAATTTTTGTAAAGAGGTAAAAACCGATAGGAGTGATGCTTTCGGAGATATAAGCGAGAAACTGAAAAATGGTACATACAAACCCCCCATTCTTCCTCGAGCTCAGCCCCTGGGGGACTTTTGATATATATATGTCTACCCAAGTGTAAATAAACCGTTTAAAAATCTCTTTCCAACTCTCTAGGAATTTTTTCCACCGATTTGTCTAATTTGCCTGGGGTAATATGGATATAAATAATTACTGTAAAAATTGTTACATTAATTATACACCTACAATTAAAGGAATATTCAACATTGCAAAGCGGCTGAGGAATAAATACATCAACTTTAAGTAAATAACTCGGGATATGATCATAACAGTTTAACTAATTGTTATATAGATGCTTCAAAACTTTAAGGCAGGTTTATGAGTTCAATTACACAGTTGAAAATTTATTATAACTTATTATAACAACGGAATTTATATGCTTGCCAATGAAAATCTCCACACCCCAACAAAAGTTACGTGAAACAGCTATGAATGCCCTTAATTAAACTACATAAATTTTATAGTACGTGTAGCAATATTGTTGATTTATATGAAGATCAAAGTCATTTGAAATAAAAATGTAATCTCGTATTTACTTTACACGAGACATTTACTAAGTCATTCTAGAGTAATTAATATCAATGAGTTACTATTGAATTTGACTGTTTATAAGGAAGGGCATCATTTTGTGGTCACTGACCCATCCCATTAACATCAGCCAACGTACTGTTTTGGCCATGCCGTAATTGATTTTGGTTTGTTTGTCTTTTAGTTTATGTTTATTCATTAGAGGGTTAAATAAATAATTACTATGTCACCCTTAGCAGCCAATTAATGGGAAGTCATTGATAAATTATAGTTTGTCCATGAAAATTACTGCCAGTAATTAATAATCACGTAATTACGTACATTTAGCTGTAGAACAATTACATCAACTGATAGTGAAGGCAGTGGCGTGGAAATCCGCAGATTAAAGGTTTCCGTCTGTCAGTCAGTATTCAAAGAGACCATATAAGTGCGTTACTCTTTTCTATTTTGAAATTTTTGATAGATATAGCAATCGAATATGGAGACGGAAATGTTTAGTATTGAAAATATTTATGGCCGCGTGTATATGGGAGCCGTCTTTAAGAAAAGGTTCGTGACATGCGACATGGTATATCTGTCCTGTCAGCAAGGTCTTTATGAATGGCTGCAATGTCATACAGTATAACACTTTCAAAAAGACAAATTTTAGAGGCCAATATTTATGTTTAATTCGGAATAACATAATATAAACAGTTCGATAGTTCGGTTAAAAAATATATATCTATAGATTATTCATTAGAATATTTACGCATAAGGCAAAATACTCCAATATTATCTGCTTCGATCCCCCGACGGACACCGCCAGCCACCATAGGTGTAGAATTTATTCAACAGTCGGAAGTTAAGTAGTAAGTAGGTGGTAATCAGCATAGTTGCTAAACGTGATTCAATACAATTATAAAATAGGTAAGAATATTAATCTTTACTGATGAATAATTGAAAAAAAAACTACTACAAGCAACAGTTGTTAATAATTTCAACAGTTTTTGTTAGGCACTACTCATCGCGACACGCAACTAATTATAATATATAAAATGCTTAACAAAAGGAATCTCAATAAAATTTAAAATTTCTTTCTTTGCATTCTTGTCTGACCTCCAAATAAATAATGGAATGAGTACTAAATCGCCTGTAAAAATGTGCTTTCGAAAAAGTAAAATACTTTATTTTCGCAACTTGATTGTTGATGTGAAAACTGCAAACAAAAATATAAAAATATTATTAAATATTAAATGTTTAATATCATTGGCGTACCCTTTAAAAACACCATCACTGCTTGAAGCAGGAAAATGAAATTAATAATAAACATGATACTAATTAAACAAAACGTACTGCCAAATATCAACTATTTCACTTAGGAGATAATAAATGAACAACATCTCCATCACTCCTTGTATTTCTGAAACGGTTGATTTTTCGATATGTAAGAAAATATTATTTTCACGTTTTCCGCAATACGATGATAACGAACGAATTTTAATATAAATAAGTGAAAATCTTGAAAAATACTTGGGAAATTGTGGAACATTCTTGGAAATTGCCAAAATATTTAATCTCTTATGAATTAGAAATATGAAAATAATATACTACCCGGGCGCGATTTTACAATTCCTATATCGATATAGTCATGGGGGTCACTGGATTCGTATAGTTTGTGTTTGAAAGAATATTAGATACATAACCTATTCTGTCACAGTGCAAAAATGCACAATAATGGTGTAGAATTTGCAAAATGAATTTAAGATTAAATAATGAATAAATGCCATTTAAATACATATTAGCTACTGTCACATTTAAGATGAAGACACACCCATATTTTCGCAATTTGAAGAGGTAATGATTTAAATTTTTGCACAGTCGTAAAGGTTGATGATATATATTATTATTTTATAAACTTTTTACATTTTGATAACCGTTTGTAAACAAAATTCATTTGAATTTATATACATAAATATATTTGCATAAAAATGAAAGTAAGTAAGTATGTATAACTAAAATATTATCCTTTTTTAATGTTATTGGACATTGTTAAGTTAATGTTTTTTTTGCAGTGGATGCATTTCTTTCTATGGTAAGGCTAATGATTGTTCGCCTTTTTTTCTTTTCTCCGTATTTGGTTGGTTCGATACTGTATGCGAGTTTCAGATTGATGTGACAACCTGAGCGTTACGTTACGAACAAACTGTTTACATTCGAGCGAATTTTAAATAATGATGACAACTGAAATGGGTTAGATTTTGTGTTGGTAATAGCGCCAAAATGAACTTTACAACTATTCTAATACGGTCAATTTCTGCACCGTAATAGATTAGAATATGTAAATTTCTGCACCGTAATAGATTAGAATATGTAACTAATTTTTTGCAAACAAAAACTACTCGAGTTCAGTCACCATCGTGACTGTATTGATATAGAGACTGTAAAATCGCGAAGGAGAGTCCAGCAATAGCGGGCGCATAACAAATAGAAACCAGAAAAGGAGCCCAACAAGGGAGAAGATGATGACCGTTGGATGTAAAGGACCAAGTTGGATCCAAGTTCCTTTACATCCAACGAGTTACCATAAACTAATCCCTTGAGCTACGCTCACATAAACTATTAAACTACAATGTATTAAAATTAGATAAAGTTATTGTGATGTAGCGAAATAGAAGAGAGGCAGCAAAATATACCGTTGTCCAGTTCAAAAGAATCCCTAATTGTCGTTCGTTAAGACGCGTGTTAAAACGTTTATATGTGGAAATAAGCTACTGTCAGATGTGGCAGATTGTGCCAGATTACTTAATTCACATTTTTTTCTACGTTCATGCAAAAAAAATAATGAGCGATTCTGCTAGTACTCGAGACTGATGTGTAAACATCTCGTATGCGGTAACGGTATGCGGTTTTTTCATAAATATAATTTAAAAAAAAATGTTTTATTTTATTATATTATATATTACGTATGTAGATAATTATATTTAGTTAAGTAATTGGTAATCAAGTGGTTCAGAAAATTGTCAAATGTTTATTACTCGTTTCGTTAGTTTATTTTTTTTTGTGAAAAGTAATCTTGGGTTTGTAGCATTTCATTACATACAGAAATAAGCAAATAGACGAATAATAAGGAAGATACACTTACCAGTCCTATATCTGGACATACACACGGAAACGAACCACTTAGAAGTTCTACAAGTTCTTTCACCTTAATTCAGGATCTTCAGAGTGGTGTACGACCTGTTTAATTGATCATTTATACTTGAATTTAAAATATTAATACTCCAACACGTGCAGTGACGTTTTATGACATTAGTTTTTGTCATCATTTTGTCATTTTTTTTTGACATTAGTTTGTAGTTTTTGCATACAGTTATCCAGAAGATGTTAAACTTTAAAATGCATAAAATCTTGTAGAAACCTATTGAAAATATGCAAAAATGCCTTTATATATAATATGTTCAACTTCCGACTGTTGAATAAATCTGCGCCTATAGTAGCTGCCTGTGCCCGTCGGGGGATCGAAGCAGATAATATTGGAGTATTTTTACTTATTATAATGTCGTAGTTTGTATAAAGGAGAGGAATCATCTAAAATTGATTTCAGTTTTAAACTCAAAGTGCAAAGGAAAATCATTTCTACACGACTTTGATGGGCTCTAGGGACCCTACTATAACTACAATTGAAACTCATAATCCGTTAGAAATCGTGTTTCCCGTAGAATGCTGAAACTAGGTCGGTAACTAAAGGCTACGGGAGCTAGATCGTAAGCTTAGTCAAAGCACTGACGTTTTATTTCAGATGAGCAAAAGCATTTGCTGCAGATGGTTGGACATCTTAAATTAACTAGTGCTTTATCTCTTTATATAAAATTAACTGGCTTCCGGGGTATAGCGTAAATAATTCTATCAAAGCATATAGTTATCCCGTCAACGGAATTCGAAAACTTGGTACTTACTTGTACTGAGTAAATTTAATTTGTTATTAATTTGATGTTAATGAAAATTTAATCTACCTTTTTCTACCTCTTATGCTCCGGCTGTGTTCAGTAATCATTAATGAGTATACCTATTTAATTATCTCAGGAGTAGTTTCTAGAAGTAAGCTGTGATAAACCATACAATACACAACACAAAGAAAGATATTATATATATATATATATATATATATATATATATATATATATATATATATATATATATATATATATATATATATATATATATATATATATATATATATATATATATATATATATATATATACTGTTACGTTCACTTTTAGTAGTTAACAATTTGAGAAACCGAAATTTATTGTAGGTATATTTCACGGATAAAACTTGTTTTTTAAACAGTGACTCCTCGTATTATCAATATTATCACAGCGCATTTTATAAATTCTTTGTCATAAATCATTACCACAAATATCATAGTGCATATCTGTCTCGCTCTATTGTTTTGTGAGTGTAACATTGGCCGTTCTGTGACGCTAGTCTAGGTCCGCAGATCTATGGTCTAACTTTGTAGGGCGTGGCCCCGTGGCATTCCTTTTCTTTGCTGAACGCGTGTGTAGGTACTAGTATTTTCAATGTGTTAAAAGTTTACGTGAATTTCTTGATTAAATAACGTAGTATGTACGTTCCGATATAACGGGATAATATAAGGTAATCATTATTTAGGTATGTGTTGATATTCTGGATGAATATACATATACCACATTAGTGGGATCAAATAACTTTTAACATTGAGGGCCTGCGTTGCATTGAACTCCCTAGAGTTAATTGAGGGGTACAGCGAGGCTATCTTTTCGAAGCCGCTTTCCAACTAATTAAAGCTTCATTGTCATTCGGCGAGTGTACGCCACACCACCTTTCAGACCATCTTTTAGACCATATTCTAGACCATCTAAAAAGATGATCTTCGACCACCTTTTTTTCACCTGCTCTCACCATATTTGGAGCCACCGTTAGGACCAGCTTCCTGAAGTCCAATGACCTCTGTTGTACCGGTGTAGAGTCACAGGAGAGATCCACCTCACTGGAAGACTTGTTACATATAACAGATAAGCTAGTTTTAAGAATATTTTAAAGAGGGGACACACTTTGTGATTGACTTGATATTGCTACGCTACGTGTGTATGCTTAAAAATACCAAAATTATTACGAGCCCTCGCACGCCCATGGACTTTCTCACTTTAGTTATAGAGTTTATTTATTTATGCTTGGCATCTTTACACATTCAGTATGCCTACTATACCTACACTTTACATTCCTAATTCTTATTTAATATATATTATCAATTTCTTTCCTATATAGGTATGATATATTTTGCTACATATATATATAATTTTATATTCCCAATCATTTCCAATAATATATTATTTGATACCTACTAAAGCGCCTTTATAGTGACGATTTTAGCTTGCTGTAAGAAAAGTTATACTGCCCCAATCTCCCATTGCGGCAATTGTTGGTATCCTTTGAAAATTTTTTATGTCTCATATTTCGATGTTACAAACAGTAATATATACTTTTGTTATTTACAAGTTATGCTTTTGCCGATGTAGCAAAATATCACAGCTTCCCTTGATATCAGGTTACAATGCTTTCGCATTAGATATTAGTTTTACTTAGCTTAGTTGACACTATTGCACCTGTATTTTTTGAAATGCTGTAAATGTAAACTGCTTGCAGAATCAGCCCTGCCGAGCATATAAAGACAAGTGTAGGATTATGTAGCATCAGTGTAGTTACTGTATTCAAACAGTAAAGTCAAAATTTAACTCACTCATATTTATTTTTCGTCAGGATTGTTGCAACTATCCATTTCTGTGAATAAAGTTTTTAAAAAGTAATTTTTTCACGACGCGTGATATAACACACACTCACACAAATATGTATATATATATATATATATTTTGTGAAAAGTAATCTTGGGTTTGTAGCATTTCATTACATAGAAATAAGCAACTAGACGAATAAGAAAGAAAACACACTTACCAGTACTATATCTGGACACACATACGGAAATGAATCACTATGCATATGAAAACCAACCACTTAGAAGTTGTACAAGTTCTTTCACCTTTCTTGAGGATCTTCAGAGCAGTATACGATTTATTTCATTGATCATTCATACTTGAATTTAAATTATATGAATGATCAATGAAATAAATCGTATACTGCTCTGAAGATCCTCAAGAAAGGTGAAAGAACTTGTACAACTTCTAAGTGGTTCGTTTCCATATGCATAGTGATTCATTTCCGTATGTGTGTCCAGATATAGTACTGGTAAGTGTGTTTTCTTTCTTATTCGTCTAGTTGCTTATTTCTATGTAATGAAATGCTACAAACCCAAGATTACTTTTCACAAAATAAATATGAATAGCAAAGAATTTCAAAGCTAATATATATATATATATATATATATATATATATATATATATATATATATATATATATATATATATATATATATATATATGCACAAGTTGCTACAAAAATTATCCCAATTAAAAAATGACACGTGCGTCAGCGAGCTGAAATTATTCTCTAAATCGTTATCAATGGGTACTTTTTATCAGACAGTGCAAACGAAAATCACAAATTAAGTATTGGCTGTTAGTGCTGGCATTATATGTATATAGTGTAATACAGAAAAATATAAATCGCATTTATATATGGATGCTACTGTCCACATTATATTAATGCTACCATATATTATTCAATTTAATCTCTTAAATTCCTGAGAATACTTCTGAAAAAATATATAATATCATACGTTCTGTTAGTATTCATTATAGTACCAAATAACGAAAGGCGAGATAATTTTTTAGCGCTAAATTTACTAAAGGTATATACTTGTTACTCATTTTTAATGTTTAATATGGAAAAGAAACCCCCTGCATTAAATTACGTGATACTAGTTGAATGAGTAATTAGGATATACTCGTACATTGGGAGATGCGTTGCAACCGAATAACATGCTATTTGCTACGTGACCGACCTATCGATTTATTTCTATAGAAAATATTGAAACGCGTTTAAATTTTGAACTTGAATATACGGAATTTTGAACTGTTGGTATACGCATAAATAAAAATTTTTCCTTTTAAACGCTAGATAAAATAGTAGCCAATTCTAATGTACTACCGCCGACATCGTTTAAACAATAGAATAAACGAGACCAAACCCAGATGGATCGCTGATTCCTGATATCGCAAATACTTGTGAGGATCCGCCACCGCCATTGGTGTCCATTATTTTTTATTTCTTTTCCCAGATAGTATAATATGCCCCAGATAGTATAATATATCCAAATGCTAGACAAACTCCATGGTCCCTGTAATGCAGATAAAGTCAACGCATGGTAATTTGTGTTCAAAGAGGATCATCTTTGCAAGAAGCGTAATTTATAAAACCCTCGCTACGTACGACGCGACGATTAAAAGTTTCCCCATGTGTCCCAGTCTCAACCAGTGCCCAAATGGCGTATTAATTAAATAAGCTTTTCAATGTACATATTTAGCATTTTCCATTTTCCAATTTAAATCTAGGTCCAGTAAACTGTACAATTTAATAAAAGCTTTGCCTGATGTAGGAATCTTGCGACTAATGAATAAATAAATTCCTCAAAATGACCCCATAGGAGCTAAATTAAACTTGCCCCTCATATAATCAAATTACAGTAAGTATACCGTATACGGTGATCATATGCGGTACCCGATATAAACTTATTTGTGATCAATAACGAAGTTTACTTAAATAATGGATATATTTATTAATTATTAATTCCCACAATTTGAAAAGCAGTCTCAATATATATAATTTTCCTATTTAGCTATATCACATTAAAATTAGGAAATTAATAAACCACTACCGAAATTTAATTTGTATTTTCCTTGAATTACGAACCGTTTACTTCTTCTTCTTTGTTATTAGTAAGGGAATGAAGAAGAAATTAATTTATATTTCATTAAGTAGACACTGTAGAAATTATATAATCAAATAAAACCCCACAAGTTTAGATACATAATTAATTAAAGGTAAACAAAATGTACTGCTTTTGCGAGCGTTAAGGTTATGTAACTCGGTTTGTTTACTCGGTTTTTTTAATAAATTCAGTGAGTAAACCGCAAATTGCCTTCAAACTATAGAATACTGACTACACTGTCAAATTATACAGGTATACAACCGAAAATTTGATTTGATAATTTTAGCTACCTACCTAATTTTTTTGTTTTTTGGTGTTCTGAAACCAAAAATTTAGTCCATTTTTCTCCATCAGGTACAGATTTTTTTCAAATCCATAAAACTATTAGACTTGTAACGGGTAGTTTTTTTCTTTTTTAAACGTTTTTCTTAAACTTATATTTCATCTGTGGTGAGTGTGAGTGTGTTTTTACATGATTTTTACATGAAAAGGAATGTAATGCGTATTTTGGTTTGAGAATAGGAGATCAAGATAGTGGGCTGCTCACAAAGTATACCATACTTGCGTAGAAAAACTTTGCTTATGGTACAAAGGAGAATTAAAATCTTTTAGATTTGCTATACCAATGATATGGAGGAGGCAATAAAAACATGGGGATGACTGATACTCTTGTACCTGTGATATTCAAGGTTATAATTCCAAAAATCAGAAGCACATTTACATAATCTTGATTTTGCTATTCGTCCGTCACCACACGGTTCTGTATTGCCAGTTCCTCAGCCCCTTCGTGACTTGGACATTATTAATTGGGAAACAGATATTGAAGCTTGTATATTGGAAAAATATGATTCAAACAGTGATTTCAAAGCAGATAGTTCAAAAAACGAACCTTAACCTTTTTTCAACAGCAGTTGAATGAGAGATCTTGGCCTTCCGAAAGATGCTGCTCAGTTGCCTGGCCCCCGGCTTAAAAGCAAAAATTTATTACAACCAGGCACTTCTTTTTCATGCTCAAATGAGGCTGTTTCGCGATGTGGTTCGCGTTTTCATGCTGTTTCGCGATGTGGATCGCGAAACAGTTTTATTCTTTATTTTTCACAGAATGAGAATCTTGTTTATTGTAAAGACATTCGTAGGCTGGTGGGCCAATTATACAGTATGACCCTAGGCATTGGCGTCTCTTCATAGACTTTTCGAAGAGACGTCTAAAGGCTGTTAAACAATGGCAATACATATGCTTCAGTTCCAGTTGATCATTCAGTAGATTTAAAAGAAATATGCGACAATTTCGTATTAGTTATTGAAAGAATTCGTGATACTGAGGATAAGTGGTTGATCCATGGAGACTTGAAATTACTCACCACGCTCTTAGGTCAACAATCAAGGTACACAAACTTTCCTTGTTTTTTATGTTTATAGGATATAAACTAGGTTGCTACTCTGTTGCTAGGAGAAAAAAATGCAATTAGCGATAGTTTAGTTCCTTCTGATACAATCCTGCTACCTCCTCTACACATACAGTCAGGGCTGATAAAGCAATTCGTAAAGTCTTTCAATAAACAAGATGCATCAAGAACTTATGCTCCAAGTTTCCTGGTTTAAGTGACGCCAAGCTCAAAGAAGAAACCTTTGTAGGCCCAGAATGAGAAGGAAGCCTGGAATTCGTTGAGAGAGGTTGTTGCGAAGTTCCTTTGTAACGTGAATGGTCGCAAATACAGAAATATCGTGGAACACATGTTGAAGGTTTTTCAAATATAAGGTTGCAATATGAGTATCCAGGTTCACTTCTTACACTTGCATGATAATTATTTTCTGAAAAACTTGGGGAATAGAACGTCAGTGAATAAAAAGGAGAAAGGTTCCACCAGGACATCAAGAAAAATGAACCTGGGTATCGGGGGATGTGGAATGTGAATATGATGGTGGAATATTGCTGGATGCTACAGCGCGGATAATCTGAAGAGTCATATACTCGGAAGCGCGCACGAAAAAATAACAATTGGAAGAATATTGTTCCTACATACATCTAATTTAATACGAGCAAAATAATAATAAGATTACAGTAAACAATGAACAACTTAACCCAAGAAAACTAAGAGTAAAAGTAGTAAGAAATAAAGAACAAAACAAAGAATAGATAAAAAAGAATAGGACCGTAGTTATAAATAAATATTAATCTAAATTAAATGTTCGTAATTGTAACCATTATTGTTATTAAGTAATTATGTGCTGCAAATTTAATGTACCTAATGCAAATTCCTGCTCGAGACATACTGTATTACTTACTATAATTAACGCTCTTATTGTTGAAGTTGGTGTTTCTTATACAGGCACCGTTGAAAATTAATACACGCTCTTGCGGTGAAACTATGCCGACTTTATGAATGACTATATTGTAAAATTATAGCCACGTTAGGAATGTTGGCCGCCCTGAAAATAATTGAGCTAAATTATAATTTTCGTCCGTGAATTGTCAAGGTCACGCTATCAGTCATCCGACTCCTGACAGCTGCCATTTTACACTTTGCTCTTGTGAAATTAAGTGATTATCATTTACTTTCCCTTTGTTTATTAAATATTTAAGTAAATAATCAATCCTTGTCACTACTAACTGATGTAAAAAAATGCCTTCAAACAATTCTGAACTTAAATAATATAAAATTATATATATATATATATATATATATATATATATATATATATATATATATATATATATATATATATATATATATATATATATATATATATAGATTTTTAAAAAGACCAATTATATTGACATATTCACGTTAATTGATATAAATTCCCATAGTACCTTAAGAATAGGGAGTTCTCGGGATCGCTACCATACGGTAATGCTATGAATACGGTAATGTGGGGTGACAGTAGTCGTTACATGGAAGAATTTTATTACTGACTATAATGTTTACAGACATGCTTATAAAACAGAATCCTAAAAATCGTTCGATTTCCATTATATTACATTACGGTTTTATTTCCGATAGCTGCCGTTAGATAGCGGAGCCCGCTGACATTATTAGCGTTACGGTATAAACTTACACAAATGCGCATGCGTACCTATATGTCAATTATAGTTACCGTATTATATAATTAGGAATCACGAGAACTCCCTAATATGAAAATATTTAACATTTTTTTTTTCAAAATTAGCATATTTTGAAACTCGGAGAAACTATGCGAGGGCGTGAAAAATGGATAGAATCAATCTTGGGGTACATTTTCAGATGCAAGCGAAAACCCGTAAAAAGATACTTTCTATGCACCCCCGCACTCCGCTCACCTCCTAGGTGTGGGGTCTTTTAGTATCTTTACCTCCTAAGTAGTCCAAACAAAGCCCTAACGCCACAAATTTTGATCCTTCCATTTACTTCTATATCCCCCTTTTGTAAATTCATCGACCGGGCTAATTCGTTAATACGTTGAGCAACCCAATACTCGACTGTAGAATAAGCATCTGATTACAAACGGATGCGAAATGCGAGTTGTTCAGAAAATTAAACGAACCAATAAGTGGATACAGCGTATTAACGTATTTTTCCGAGTTCATTGCAAATACAATAGAAACATTAAGTGATATTGGCAGATGCGATGCGATCAAAGATGTTATTCGTCATCTATCACGCTCCAATGACAGCTTCTGCTCTCTGTCAGATTCAATGCAATGGGATTTTGAGATTTGTTCCTTATCTGTAATATTAGCTTAATTGATTCTCGATGTTGTAATATATTATGTTGGTATTCTCTAGTAGTATACGTATTTATTTGCTTTCATTTTTAATCTCATATTTTCACTTTTTACTCTTTCTAAGATGTTGATTCTTATTTATTTCCTAGTATCTAGCTATAGGTATATTAAATAATTTATTAGACTTATATCATCAGACGTCTTATTGCAAGATGTTTATGTATACATATAGGGAATACAAATTTCATTGAATAGAATTGAGAAGGTGAACAGATACCCACGGTAACGATGACAATATATACAACGTCAAAAACATACGCTTTTCAAAAATTGTCTATAGATTGATTCATATTCCGTGGAGCCCAAAAATTTTTTTTTCGAATTTTCACATCAAACTTTCAGTTATCTGATTAAAAAAAAATCTAGTTCAGGCATTTTCTGGAGAGAATTAATTGGAAAAGTATTATTATTACGCGTCAGATGGGAACATTATATACAGCACGTGACTTTTCTTTAATTTTTAGGGTTCCTCCGTACCCAAAGGGTAAAACGGGACCCTATTACTAAGACTCCGCTATCCGTCCGTTTGTCACCAGGCTGTATCTCATGAACCGTGATAGTTAGACAGTTCACAGATGATGTATTTCTGTTGCCGCTATAACAACAAATACTAAAAAACAGAATAAAATAAATATGCTAATAAATGCCGGAGTCGCCGGTCGGACGAAATTATTTATTATATTAAGTGTAGTGGGTAGGCATTATATATTATAAGTAGGTAGGTGTACACAAGTACTTAATCTAAGTCAGTACCCATAAGTGGGGCTCTCATACAACAGACATGATTTTTTTGCCGTTTTTCTAGATAATGGTACGGAACCCTTCGTGCGCGAGTCCTACTCGCACTTGGCCGGTTTCCATCATCACCCCGCGCAGCAAACAGCTCCTAGGGGGGAGATCCCTAAGGGAGTGCATACGAACTCAATTTTAATTCGCGACGGCAACGTCGTATCGCCGCGCCGTTCCGTCGTTCTAGCACTTGCACTAGCAGTACTAATTCGCATGTTGGAAGTCGCGGACGGTACGAATAAACACATAATTAATTAAAAAGTAATGTAGTAAGTAATTATTATGTGAATTTAAAATTCTGTCCATTCAACATCCTTTTCCTCTGGAAGTCTTAGCACAAAGTAAATCTAATCATAACAAATGGTATAGAGAATTCTAAAATATATCCTTTTTATAATAATAATGAACCCATTTATTTCCAACAGGTAAGATGCCCAATTACAGGAATGAAAAAAATGAATGTATATAATAAGTCACCGAGAATATAATACTTGGAGACAAAACACATAAATCTCTAACTAGATACCTACCTAAATATAAACAATTTGATAATTTAATTAATTACACTAACGGGAAAAACAATATGTATATTAATGGCTATTCCACTTATTTGTTATTGTACATACTCATTATTAACAAAGAATTTAGCTATGCTTTTCAAACTATCACACCTGTAAGTATCATACAGGCTGGAAAACGAAATAAATAAATTGCACATTGCACAAGTTGGTGATTTGCGCATAACATTGGTATGGCCAAATTGACAACAAAAAAGTAATTTTCGCGATAATTTAATCTTGGAACTAGAAAATAAAGTTTCACTGTAAATGCCAGATCATCGGTATTCTTGTATACTGTTATATCAAAATTAAATAGATACAGTTTCTTCTTTCGCTGAATGAGATTATCAGTTCCACGTTGAAGATTTCTTTTGTATACAGTTTGTCCGCGGGTTGAGTTTACAAGATGACAAATAGACCAAAAAGAGAAAGATACGAAAAAAGGCATTCTTGATAAAAGTCTTTTCTTGTTTGGGAAATACGAATCACCATGACGAGCTTCAATTTTGTTGTACAGAGTGGGTGAAAACACAAAAATGTTTATTAGGGTAAGAGTAAACATACGTTATTTTGCAAGATCCGAAAAAAGGCAATCTTGATAAAAAAAATTCCGGAAAAAAGATTAAGGTCATGTTAGCAAAAATTTATTTTTTACAAGGAACAAAGTGCAAATTAAAATACGTCTCATTCAAGTGTAATTTTCAAATAATATGGACATAATATCCTTAAATTCCATTACTGTTTTGTGAATTAGTAGGTACCTTCCCTTCATGACTCTGCATGAGAGGTACTGTTTGTCGAAATATGAGACAAAAAATTTTCAAAGGATACCCACAATTGCCGCAATGGGAGATTGGGGTAGTATAACTTTTCTTACAGCAATCTAACATCGTCACTATAAAGGAGCTTTTATTCAACAAGTTGTTATGTTTTGATAGAATACTAATAAGTAATCAATTTTAACACAAAACCCATCAAAATAATACACTAAATTAACCGTATTACTTGTATTGCGAGAATTATTGTTTACCACAAAACGTTCGATGGTATATTAGGCAATTTAGACATCCAAATGAACCAATGATACTGATGTGGCACGGCCCAGGAACGTGTAAATTGGATCCGTAATATTTGAATGGGAAACATTCTTATTCTGCATTACATTCAACATTTAATTGTTTTATGATATGACGAAAGGTGTATAGTGTGATCAATATTTTGTTACTACATGATAATGTTTTTCCTTAAATTCCTAGAAATTGGTTATACTTGACAACCCTGTTAAAATGCGGTAGCACGTGTGAAGAGATTGGTATAATGAGGGTTTTTTGCTCGGGTTTTTATGTCCCATATTTCGGTGTTACAAGACAGCAATATAGTTTTTGTTGTCTTGCAGGGTACCCTTTCCTGTGCAAACTAGAAGGTTAAAAATAAAACCGTCATGTGTTGTAAGCTCATATAGCTTTATTTCGTATTTATGGCTATTGTTGGCTATATAGGTACTGCCTAAACATCGGCCGATGTTGCAGGTGATTTACTCGCAACCGAAACAGGAAGTTAAAAATTTTTTGATGCAAACTTTTACTATAGCCCGCACCTAACACTCCAATCTCTTACGGGGATACATTTGCCATTAGAAGCGTGTCAAGTTAACTGGACGCGGGCCCTGAGAGAAAATCCGGGTGTCAAGTATACTGTACATTGGCATTAAACTTGTTTAAAAAAAAGTCTGAAGTACCTACTTTTTTTTGTGTACGAAAAATGCAGTCCAAATGCATAAGGTGTTATTATGAAAAAACAAAAAGAAGACAATATTATAACTAATTTTGCTTATAACTTTTTTCTTGAAAAAATATTCAATGTGGCAAGTTTATATTCACGTTCAGCGCCCCCCCCCCCAAAAAAACTGCATATAAGCCACAGAAAAATGCTTCCCTTCTTTTTGCAAGATCCATGCTCTATATTACTGGGCTATTTGAGAAATCAGTGTATAAGGCAACAACCTGCTGTTGAATACCATCTAATACCTTAGAAATAAACTGAGTAAAATAATATACGTTGGTAAATGACATTGGAAGACATTCTTTTCTATGGCATTTTACTGATTTATTTATCAAACTATTTCGTTATATATAGTTAGAGATGATTTGTGAACCGTGTATTAGATAATGAATGCTACAATTAATTGTCAAAGCATTGTGATAGTAAGAGTGCATCTCTGTGGTACGTGATCTAATAGCTTAAAGTATATTTTCCATTCGCTCCGCATAGTATACCACTAATAGAAATGTGTTTCGTTTGTACCGATTTGGGTAAATTTAACTGGCGTGATGAACATCATTAAAGGTTCAGAGAATCGTCCCTCTACCAAAGCTCAGAGTGCCTCTTGGTTCATTTACTAATGACTGGGGTAGTAGGACGGATTTATATTTAGTATTTACTTATAATTCATGTTAACTACCTAACAACATTGATGACAGGAATACGGTGATAGGGTTGATATTCAAAAATATATTTAGAGCTATTAAATATTGACAGAATGAGAGAATATTTACAAAGTTGTAATGTGGCCAATGGGGCTATCCCAGAAAAAGTATATGAACGATTTTAATCTGATAAATGAGATACCTACATAGTTTCCAATACATTGCGTTGTGATCAATAAAATAATGACATAATAAAATAATGGCTTATCACAAAACATAGTATCTAACTAAAATTATCAACAAAATAAATCTGAGACCTTTATTTATAAATTTATAAACATATTAATATATTAATATACATAACTAGGCGATAAGTGACAGATATATGATGTGACCCATCATTTTGTTTATATTTAGACTAGAGAGAAATATGTAGCTTGGGTTTTAAGGTTGTCAAAGATAGAGAACTTGCCTTTATGATGCCCTACCAAGCAGTTGTTTTATTGCTCTTATTAAAATAGAGAGAATAAATTAGTTTTCAAGGAAAATTACATGTTTCTATACTCACAGTACTGTACCATTTGATCATTATCATCTTTATAAAGATGCTGGTGTATTGCATCTGAAATAATGAAAATTGAGTTTTTTCACATTTATTTCCATTTCCTCACCTACTACGAACGTTGCATTTTGCACCCTTGGTTCTCGCCGCATCGAATGTGCTCCTTCCATATTTTATTAAAGAGCCTTAAATATTATATCACTGAGTAATAACTATATGTTAGTTGCATTTTGGAAATTGAAGGTACAGATGTCATATTGGAATGTGAATCATTAATTAACTGCCGATATATCGGGAAATATGTTATATGATAATGATCACGATAATATTTATTTTGTTGCAGTACGTATGGCTGATTTTATTTGAACTTTACCTGATAACTTCATGATGGATTCTGCACTACGTACATTGCAAACTGCAGTCCAGAAGTAAATATTACGCAGATATTCAAAATAGTAGTAGCCTTCAAAGTTAAGATAAACATCGTTTATGCTGGTGATTGGAATAAAGCTATGTCACGTCAAAGCGAAGTTTGTATACACAAATAGTCCTTCGCATATCAAGTTTGTAAAGTGATACTGTTGCTCACTCTATTTGAATTACGCAGCGCTGCAGGCCAAAAGACACAAACAAATATAGGTTTAATATTATGTATTCATGGCCGTTTACAAAGGGACAAGTGTGTGAAAAACTACCGAGTTTGCAAGAAAGCTATCCCCAACTGTTGCACAATGAATAAAAAAAATGGTCTGTAATAATTATAAAAATTACATCAGATCTCCTGTAATCGCAACTTATGGTGGCGTCTCGCTGCGCACGTAGAGGTGCGCCTCCGATTAATACTATTGGTAGAACGAATAGTGATAATATCACAGCGACGGGGTTCGTAGAAGATTCGTCTAATATAATAATCCAAACAAGTGTTACTATTAATTACAGTATATTACAAACTTCTATTATATTATATATGTTATACTATCTATACTATTATATTACAAACCTGTTAATATTATTTACCTCTTGCTGTTTTAAAATAGCAACAACTAATATGTATATTATACCCCTAAATAATTTTGTATGTAGGATTAAGGAAGTAACGAAACTAATATTACTTTATAATATAACTAAATATATTTTAAGAAATGTTATATAAAAATAAGAACAGTATCTAATACATATATTTCACATTATTATTATATTACACCATCATACAATTCAGCCTACTGTGAAGCAATAGAAAGAGTAATAAAAATGTATTGTTGTGATGTCATTGTAGTACGAATGTTACTGACATCACTAGACTACTTCAAACTTATGTGGGTATACTTCCATTTCTATGTCTATATTTAACTCTGTTTGCAAATAATTATATTCTATCTTGAACGCGCCGTTTCTGCCCTTCATCCACAGTTACTTCATTAAATTCTTCTTCCGCTAAATGTTTGACACCATCTAGTTTAAACGGTAATTTTTTTGGGATACGTTATTTTTAACTGTAGCCCAAATTAACTCAATTGGGTTTAAATTTGGATGATACGGCGCGAGACGCAAAACTGTCTGACGTTCATGCAACATTTCCTCAAATTTGTACCCTACATATTGTTCTTTAATATTTTTAATCAATTCATATAATTCAGGTTTCAAGGCAATTTGTTGAAAATATGTATTTTTTTCCAGTGCGCCATTCTATCATCTCCACTTTCTAAGAATTCGATATAGGAGCTCGATTAATCTGGACATTATGGCAGGGGACATTAACGATTATTACAATTGAATTAGTAGGTAGGTTTGGATTTTTTTTTCAGCCATTTACCATAATTTTCCGAATTCATTTATGAATAATAATCACCAGATTCAACTCATTTAAATATTAATATACCATTAGGAATAAAACATATTTCTCTTCCGGCATTTAGAATAATTAAACTTGATTTTGACTGATGAAGACCCATTTGTAATTCACTCAGTGCTTTCTTTCAGTTCGAAAGCACTAAATAATCGGGATATTATATGGTGTAATAAGGATGTATGTATGTACATGCATGTAATAAGGATCATAAAGACAATCGTTACGGTATCAGCTATGAACATTATCTGGGTGTGTACCGTAATGATTGTTCATGATCCAAAATTATATTACATAAAAAAATTATCTGCTGGCGTCAATATATTTTCCTTAGTATTATTTTTTAAATTTTTTATACGATAGGTGCATTAATAACTATTATTTAAGAAAATAGTACTCTGTATACTATGAAAATAATAATGTGACCTGTGCTTTACCATTTCCTTGACAATGCATCAACAAATTGTCTATTTACTATCATTTTTTTAGAAAAACGCCCCGTGGGCGTTGAATATTGTAACTAGATTAGATCTAACAATTTTTTCTTGATATCTAGACTTAGCTGTTTAGTACATGAGTATCCTGTGACACAGTCCACATAACACTAATCACTTGGATCGCGTGATAGACATATTATGCTTAGAGTTCTAGGCACCTTCACTGTCACTATACCAATTCGAAAGGTTTTAGTCTCTTTAGTAGTCGAACAAATGCGTTGTTGACGAGTAGTGATATCACTTCAACGTTTCATGATTTTCTAGCCTATTCTGTGTTGTTCCGCGCAGCTTGCTGCAAGTCAACCAAAAGCTTTTCAACTTCATGGTCTAACTGTTATTTCTTTTTTCATGAGTACAATTAGCTCAATTATCTGCTCAAGCCCTGCTCTAAATCCGTCCCAATCAGTTTTCCCGTTAGTGAGATTGTTGTGGGTTGCTGTTTGGTTATTCCATGTTCACTCAATGAAAGTAGAATTGCTGAATGGTCAGATGCTAAGTCAAAGCATTCTTCAATGTGGACATAAGCGGATGCAATATTGCGAAACACAAAAAAGTCGACTAAGTTTGGTGTTTTTTCTTTATCTGTAGGTACGTTCGTTTGCCGTTAATTGGAAGTGACAAGACATTGCCTTTGCAGTAGTGTATAGGTAGTTGTCTTCCTTTCGGCGTTATATTAGCAGAATCCCAATAGGTGTGTTTGGCGCCTCCAATACTGAAGCGATCTCCTAATGAACGAAAGAAGTGAAAATTGTGATGTCGTAGGATTTCATTTGGATTGTCACTCTTGTTGCTTGGGTTTCTGCAGTTTCGTATTTGGCATATTCGTAGTGTTTTAAGTTTTCTTTGATTATCAGCGCTGTCAAATACAGCTTAAGGTACAAGTACAAGGCGCAAATTGAATTTGTATGAAACGTGTAAAAACTTTAGATAATGAATTCTGATGAAAGTTTACTTTCCGATTTAGAATACATTGCTAGAAATGTGAACTATCTTTTGCCAGAAAAATCACGCCTACATATGACACTGTATTTAACTTTATTATGAGGGGTATACCAATAAGAACATGAAGAATACATTAAACACTAAAAGATATTATTGGCATATTTCGAACGCTTATCTAAATAAAGCAAATCATATTCCCTCTGGTCGCATGTCAAAATAAAATAGGTATATTATTTATCTTATGAATTCATTTTTCGTCTAAGTTGGCTACTAGTTTTCTAAACAAGGAGAATGATGATTTGCTATTGGGAACTCACTGCCAACAGCCATCAATGGGACCTACAGCCTACACCATGCGTTGTATTTTATCCTCTTTGACTTCTACTTCTCCCGAAATACTTTTGTCGGTTTTTATTATTAGTAATTAATGTCTTGTTCTTGACTTGCCGGTTTTTCGGATATTTGTCGTAGACTTATGGCTTGGGATAGTTAAAGGATCTTTTGCGGGTGATTAATGCAGTTGTTATTTTGGTTAGTTTACATAAGCGTAAGCGGGCTATAAAAGCGTTTGTACAAAAATCTTATATCTATGTTAGTGTGTTTGTTTGTGTGTATGGGTCATTTATTATTATGTTATTTTATTATTATCTGTTATGCCTCTTTTTGGCTATTATTAATTTTTTTTAAGTTTTTCATTTTTTCCATGTATATTGTTCTTTTCTTTTATTATTTTATTTTAGTTGTTTTAATTTTTTCTGTTCTTATTTTTTCATCATTCTCATTGCTGTTAGTTTGTTTAGTTTGTGGGTTTGGATGCCTGATTATGGGGTATATATGAAGTTTATGGAGGGATGTTTTGGAGGGTTTATAAATTTAGGTCTTAGTGCGGTTTTAATATTATGAGAGCATTTTGTCTACATTCTACTAAATGTAATAGCATAAATAAATCGTTAAAAACGGTAATGGATGGTCGTTTACACACCGTGCCTACTGTGTGTAAACGACCACCCAACGCCACTAAGTAGAGATATTTTAATTAAATGGTAAAATTTTCATTATGCTAAATATACTTAGAATTACGCATAATTAATTATTCAACCTAAGTGCCGGCTTAAAAGAAAAATTACTCCCTTATTTTCAAGGGAAACGCATAAGTGATTTCGTAATTATGCTAAGGCCGCACATCTTAAAAAGGCTTAAAAAAGCGTCTCAGGCTTTTTGCTAAGACAATATTAATTAAAATTATGATTTTATCAGAGGAAGCGTAACACTTTCTCGGCAGTTAATATCAGTTAAATAATACTTTCACTAAAATACTAATTATCCTTTTTCCATTTTAGTTGCGCAGTATATTTTTGTACCACATCTTGAGAAGGCTCATGATGAATTAATGTGTAGTGGATATTACCATAATTATGACATACCTCTTTAGACATACTAATTTTATTTTTATTTTGGGGCAATATCGCTCAAAAATGTTTTTGCAATTATCTCGGTTATGAACGGAAAATTAAAGATACGTAAATTCTTTATCAAAATGGTTCAGACACATATTTACGTAGTATTAAAATTATTGAAGTTATAGACGGGGGAAGCATTGTAGAGCATCATTTCCGAATACCTTCAGGAAAATTATTATTATTCTGCATCTGCATTCTGAAACATTATTATACTTGACAACACTGTTAAAAATGCGGTTGCACGTGTGAAGAGATCGATATAATTTTCGAGGGTTTTTTGCTCGGGTTTTGTCTCATATTTCGATGTTACAAACTTATATGTATGTAACGGAGTCTTTGAACAAGATTTTCACCCATTGCAAAACTTCAGATTAAACTGAAACTTTCCATACTTATCACGGACCGATGACAATACAATAATTTGATAACTTTGTCCTAATGTCCTTACTAGGAAAATAAAAATCCGGGATATTGAAAAAAATATGTCTAATATTGGCGCCTTCGCCACAATATAGAATTTACTGAAACTAACAAACACAGCACAAAAATTAATATTTTTCATAGCAGAAAGTAAAACTAATCAACCTTACTTCTTTTAGTGAAAAATAGTTATAGTTTAAAAATTCGCGCATTACAGGGAAACCGAACTAAAAATAAAAAATAATATTTAACTCAATTTTAACTTATAATTAAATGTTAATTTAATTATAAGTTATTAAATGCTAAGTTTAAAATAAGAATAAAGTGATTGACAAAAAATTATTTTATTGTAGAAAAGCGTAGGGTGCATGATAACAATTGTTATAAATATTTCACTGATATCATGTACCCCACGCTTTTTTACAATAAAATATGTTAAGCTCAATTTATTTCAGTTGGCAAGAATTGATACCAGGTAAATAAGAAGTAAGACTTGCTCGACTTTAAACTTTTTCAGGAACTTTGTTGAGACAACTTCAAAGAATATGTTTGTTGACAACTACAATAGGGACTGCGAGAATTTGTTTAGTTCACACAATAAAATTCAGAGGCTATTAATTCTCAGGTAGAGGAGGAAAACACCTAAGAATAGTCGATAGAGAGTGTTCAGTTAATTCGTAGAGGAAGACAAGTCAAGATTCCTTGAAGATATTTGTATCACTGTATTTTATTGAGGCATGGCGATTCCGGAGGGTAGTATGTTGGAAATAGTATTATTGAACTATTACTGGTTATTATCTAAAAAAATATCTATTTTACATACATATATAAATATAATATACAAGCATTGCTGTCTAAAATAATAAAAGTATTGTTTTCTTACGGGCTAATTTGAAGAAATGCCTTATATTTACACTTATCCCTATTTTATGATGTCTGAAATGCAACAGTATCGAAGGAATAAGCTACATACAAAAATAAAGCCGACATAATGTTTTCGTGACATTTTTTTTTCATTATGAATATATTGCACATGATGATTAGTTATGTTCCTCAATACAGCAGGACTCTTCCTTTTTTTGTGTTTACTCTCTCTCGTTATTGCTGTACCGCCATCTAGACACTTTTCACTTAATTGTTGCACTTAACCAGGTAGGCACAGGTACACTATCCCACTTTTGATTTGTTAGGAAGTTGTTGAAGTTGTGTGGATGACATCATCGGCCCTCCGCCGTTTCGGTTGTTATTGTTTTCGGCGGCTCGCAAGGAACGATAACATAACAATCTCAAATATCGAAACATTCGTAATAATATCAAATAAAATTAATGTGCATTAGATATATATTGCTCTTTAATTTCAATGTAGAAATAAAAAATATTATTCAAAAACAACTGAAAATAAGGTTTCCCATAATTGCCCCGTAGCATCAAAGTATTTTAAGAATTACATTATTTTTTTGCAATAAATCGGTATTTTAAGACTTGTTGACCTTATGTAACGTTATGTTAAAATAAAAAAATATTTATGTATGAGGCCTATTATAGGATGCTTAATATCTAATCTCAGAGCCTAGACGTACGTCGCGTCGCGTCCCCTTCGCCGCCCATTGCGGTTACCTATTTATCAACTAATATTAATCTGACTTAGGTACCCTCAAAACGTTGCAATTCTGGAACGGAGAATTTCAAGTTTTTCATTGTAAATACACAGAACACGTAAACACAAGTTCCAGACGTCTCGACGATAATAAATATAAATTTAATGAGAGGAACCGCATAGGCAACAGAACAGGGTCATTCTGTTCCCAACAAGGCGCGCTCCGTGCCGGGAGAGACGATACAACGAAAATTTTATAGGAGTGAGGTCTGTGCTGAGCCACTTAATATGAACTTTACAATCACATGTCTTATTGTAGCCAATTGTAATGCGCCAATATAAATTAAGATAATGGCAATACAAAATGTATAAAAAAAAATACAAATAGAATTTATGGTAATTCAACACGTTCTTTATTGACAATACAACTCCAAAGTAGAATAAATGGATAAACGGATTACCTATTTCTATAATACAAGGAGGTAAATTGTGTTTACACAAATTTATTTCAGCTGTTGTATTGGATTATTCTTAATGAATATACAATTCTTGTATACAATTTTATACTCGCATTATAGCAGGTAGGAAAATGATTATTCATTACAAAACTTAATGTAGAAAAACGGTTATTGTATTACTGTAATATAAGAACGCAATTTGTGTACATACAAAGATGTATATCCGTTAACAAACACGGGCCCAAATAACTGTTATACTGGCGGATTTTTCCCAGTGTAATAAGAGTAGATAAACGTATTTACTGGAACTTTAAAATTGAAAATTAAATATAGTCGCAAGTAGAAAGCGCGGAAATTACATACAGGAAAAGGGTCGAAATACAGAGCGAATGCGATAATATCTTTGTTTTTCGAGCCTATAGCTCAAAAAATATTGATAGATACTGCGTAAAAATATGTCTGAACTTTTTGATAGACACTTTACTTATGTTTAATTTTTAAACTAATTTTTTTTTCGTATTACCGTTCAGAACCGCGATCCCGGGGGTGGGCGTGGGGAAAAAATTAGTTTATCTAAAAGAGGATTCAACAGTAAAATGTTTTGCCCCATTTAAAACGATGTTAATTTATCTGACGCCTGGCCTAATTGTAAATATTTGTAATCAGTTGTAAAATAATAATTGTAAATAAGAAATTAAATGAATGAGAATGTGAAGTGAATATGACATTACCATTGCCTATCTATCGGTATTACCAACAATAATTTCCCGTTGTTTATCACTATTATCGACTAAATATATTGGAATCAAATACCATTTAAGCTCTGTGATTATCCTGGAATATTTAATCTCTAATTAACGAGATTACTGTCGCTTAGTTAAGTCCTGCAAATGACCCATAATTATTTAATTAGTTCATACAATGAATAGTTCCAATTTCCTCCTCTAATTATTATACTTCAGGGATGTTCCTTATAATTATATTTGCTAATTAATTGTACAAGTTTGTTGTTTCAACGACACTAACTGTATATATTCTTGTATCGAACATTTCTGGCTGTTTCACGTTCATGTTGTAGACATATATTATATTTTCGGACATATTAAAGCCATCTGTTCAGGGCTGCCAAGTAGTCTATATAGGGTAAATGGAAATTTCAACCCTTGTTCCTTTGTTTCACTTCGGTCAAGTATTTAGTGTTTTGCATGAGTTGCTTATCTATATATTAGTACTGGAGGATACAATACTGCAAAGGGACATTGAGTTTCTGTGAAACGGCAATTTGTTATTGAAATATTTCGAGTCATGCGCGTGATTAATAAACGTATCAATATATATATATATATATATATATATATATATATATATATATATATATATATATATATATATATATATATATATATATATATATATATATATATATATATATATATATATATATATATATTGATGTTTAAATTGCCCTAAAATTTAAATCGTTTAGTACCACGCCAGAGTAACAGACCTGGAAAACCAGCGCTACGCAGCATTCCTAAAATCCACCACAAGGGTGAAGCCAGACCTCCCCTGTCTACCACCAACTAAAGGCTTGGCCCTGCAACACTCATACAGAGTCTTTTTGCATGGTCAAGAATGGCTTGGCAACAAACTGGAACCTATTGATTGGGGTTGAATCAAAGGAACAGATGGAGATCTTCAACCCTTGACAACCTGAGATCAACCTGTTATCATTGTTATTGTTAACAATTTCATGGTTATTAGTAGAAAAGTCTAAAATGTTTTCATCGGCACTACTACCTATAGCTTGATTTGAAGTAGCCTCATTATAATCTAATGGGTGTAGTATTTTCAATGCTATGTTTCTTATTTGCAGATTCTTTTCGCTTTTGGCGGATTTTCATCCGCCATACCGCTTTAGGATTTTAATGTCTTCGCCATTATCAACTAACATAGTTGCCGATATCCTTCTGAGGCTATGGCCTGTATATCAATGTTAACCTTAAAAATGTTGCAACATCTTTTGACACGTTTGAAATTTTATGTATGCCCCTTACAACACGATGACAATTCCACGAGGCCATTTCGCTATTTAAGAAATAATATAGATATGTCTTTTGGGGGAAGAGTAGCATATTTTCTATGTAGTGTAGTGACTTAGGGTATCCCGTGTGAAATTCAGTAATAGGAATATGGGACTACTTACAACAATTTTTTTCTCATAAAAATAATAGAATAAAAAGTTATAGGTAGGTCGTGATACATCAAAATTTAGGAAATTCAATACTCGCCTTATTTAAACTGATTGAATAGAGATAGTTATTAATCAGAATTTGTGTCATCGAAAAAATATAAATTTATTGGATAAAAAGTTAGTCTTACTGATTTTGCACTGATTATCATTATTCTCATAGTCTTCACCACCACAAAATTGACAAATTTTTATATACCATCGACCGGGGCTATTTTAACACCTTTATTAATATCACCACACTCTTTATTAATATCACCACATCAACATAAGAGCTTTAAGTAAATAAATGATGTCATAACAATCAAGACCTGTTAAATCGATTAGCATAATCCAAATTGAGGTAAGATGACAAATTTCTGAAAAACAGATAAAACTTCGGTTGTCAAAAGTTACCCCGTAGGAATATTATTAAAATTAGCTACAAATCCAAATTCTAAATTAAAAAACCCGACGCCTGACGTCAAGTAACGACAGTACTCACGAAATGACATTTAATGAAAAGTAAAAGCTACATAGATATTTATTTCTTTATGAGGATTATTTATTATTACAATATTGTACCATGATAATATTCTACTAGTAAAATAATGAGAAATTATTGTACTAGTAAAATAGTAGACTCTACGGAATGTGTTGCATTATATAATATGCGTATTATTATTATACGCATTATTGTGAAAAAATGATTTTCAGGTATACAGTGTAAAGATTGGAATAACTTATAATAAAAAAATATAGTTTTTTATAGAATTTGCTTTAGAGGTTTCAAGATTTTAAAAAACAGATCGACTATGTTTTAGAGGCTAAAAATCAATAATTTATTTTACCGAATTTATTCCACATTTAACACGATGTGTAGGTATATATTTTCGCCATGCCAATATTTCAATATTTCGGTATAACATTATAATATTAATTAGAATGTAGGTAATTAAAATGTTTATAAGGTAGATGCCTATACTGCATACTCAACTGTTTTATGTAAATGTACAGTAGATAATATAAAGTGGGTATTAAGAATGGCACTCTAGTTCTTTTAGATATTGTAAAGTATAAACTTTTTCCAGGAAATATTTAATATTCTTCCTTGTTCCAGTATCGTATAAGATGTTATTATATTTTTTAAACCGCCTTTAGAAAAGAATACTGGGTCGAACTTCCTTAGAGGACAATATCTATTGGAACGTGCTTGACATGCCAATACGAATATCGTTCAACTGAAAAAGGAGAGATTTGGAGGGAAAAGGTTTACACGCTGATACTAGTCGAGGTAATAAAGCACTAAGAATTACTTTAACTATCGATTTTTAAGGAGTAAGATTGATCTCTCACAGAAGATACTGACGTCCTAGTTCAAGTCGCTGCCCTCACTCCAACTAATCCACTCCAAACTCCAAGTTTTTGTTCTGAAACCCGCTCGACCAAACAAAGCAAGAGAATTATACTCTTCGAAAATTTTTTGTCACCTTCCATCTGTTTTGAAAAATATTTTATTTCTGCATGCTTTTACACGTTGCGATACCATCTTCTATCAAGGGAAAATCATTTTTTTAATATCTCTCAATCCGTATCATGCCATGCATTCACAAAAATACTAAGAAGTTGGTTTGTCTATTGAAGACATAGTTGAACATGGCTGGCTATCAATTACTACTAGCAATGACCTCGACTGATCTTTTCTAAGCGGAATATACCTGATGAGTTCAAACCGACTAATATTCAGTTGGTTGAAACTTATAGGTACAGGTTGCATTTAATGGCTATTGCCAAAAATACAAATATCAACATCGGTGGAATCCTGCATCTACCGTCGTAGATGCATTCAAGCAGCATTTAAAGAGAGTGTATTTACAAGTGCAGAATTGGTTACAGGGAGAAGACGTTTTAAATTCAACAAATTGGGGATGGGAACTTGTAGAAAAGTCTATAATTTCTATAAAGATGACATAGCCTCCTTGTCTACCCAGTGTTATGAAATTAATTTTCTGCAGTTGCAAAAAAGATTGCGGTAATTCATGTGGTTGCAGAAAGGTTTTTTATGTTTTTAAAGTGGTTTTTTATATTTTTTTCAACAATAAAATATATAAACGTAATTACGAATATATTTGGAGTTTTCAGAAATTATTTTTCAAAAAGTCGTTTGAATCTATACCTTTAAATTTAAATTCAGGTAAAAATTATGTAATAGTCAAGATAATTCCAGGAGACGTTCATACTGTCCACCCAGGGCAACAGGTACATCTGAGACCATTGCCGTAGTTATATGCGTGTTCAGCGACCCCAAAAAGCCCCCGAGTAAATAACGAGTTTCGACCTTATGTTACGAATTCCCATAACACTCTAGGAGAGTTCATACTGTCCACTCTGAGCACCAGGCGACCGTCGCGTCATCGTCATGATATTCGTGTTCAGCGAACCCAAATACCGACCGAGTAGCAAAACTGGACTCATTTCCATCAATATTTACTGAGTTAAATTTTTTTAATTTATTGTCTATTCGAGATCCACTTCTAAAATGCATATTTTTATAAGCAAAAATTCATTAATTCAAAAGTAATTGATCAATTTAATTCACAAAGATTATAGACGCTCTCACGAATCGAACGCACAAAACCGCATTAAGATCCATCTTATTGCTCCAAAAATCGGAAGTTCATTGTTTTATATCCTCGACTAGATTAGTCTGTGGCGCCATATATATATATATATATATATATATATATATATATATATATATATATATATATATTCATTTATTATCTTGCATGTACCATAATACGCGTTTACCACATCCTACGATTTTGTTTGGTTTGCAACGAGAACTTTGATAAATCTAACACTAAAAACCACTCGATATTAATCATTATATTTACAAGTAAAATTATTCAAACTCCTTAAAACATTATTGGTCAATAGAAATAACTTTTTCAACATTTTCAGATATGTTACAATTTAAAATATGCAATATTAAAATATTATGCAAAATATTTAATTTAATATTTCTTAAAATATTTTTAAATTTTGTTAACTTATTAGCATTTAACCAATTGTACAGAACCTGATGATGGGCTATTTCCGAAACCAATCGTTCAACGCTTTATTTGTTCATTAAACAATAAAGTAATAAAAACTGTGAATAAAAATACGTTTATATCACCCCTTGAAATTTACATGTAGGTACATCAATCGCATTTAATGATTCTCGTCTCATTGCGCCGGATGTAAAGGTATATATATATATATATATATATATATATATATATATATATATATATGGTATATATATATATATATATGGTATATATATATATATATGGTATATATATATATATATATATATATATATATATATATATATATATATATATATATATATATATATATATATATATATATATATATATACCATATATATATATATATATATATGGTATATATATATATATATATGGTATATATATATATATGGTATATATATATATATATATATATATATATATATATATATATATATATATATATATATATATATATATATATATATATATATATATATATGGTATATATATATATATATATATATATATATATATATATATATATATATATATATATATATATATATATATATATGGTATATATATATATATATATATATATATATATATATATATATATATATATATATATATATATATATATATATATATATGGTATATATATATATATATATATATATATATATATATATATATATATATATATATATATATATATATATATATATATATATATATATATATATATATATATATATATATATATATATATATATATATACATATTGAGAATAATTTTTCCTAATATATTAGTATATCCATGACTTTTAATTCTATATTCTTAACATTGTATGGCTCGACCTATATATGTTATTGGAAAATTTACATTGATTGCATTCTGAATTTAGTAAATTTATATAAAACTAAATGGTGTAGGTAGGCGTTATAAATCGAAATTTACTATTAAGGATTGGATATTGATAATATGATCAATTATCTAGTTGCACTGATACTGGAATATATTTTGTAATATTATACATGCTGAGAATTTGGCATAGAAAAAAATATTTACTCACCAAAGGATCCTGTTATTAACAGATGATTACCAGAAGGTTATTCTGAAACAAATAAATGCTACACTAAAATAAAGGATTCAATGTTAATCTCTCAGTAATAAATAAGACCACTAAGTACAATCAATGATCTAGAGGTACATCGATACAAATCAAATAATAATATTAATGAATGACTAGAATACATTACTTAACATAATATTCTATGGCAAAGTACATGTTTTTAAATTAATTCCGGCATCAGAATTAATTGAAATAGAAGAAGGCGAGCGGCCCACTAGAAGGCGAGCGGCCCACTATTTTGAAATACTAAATGAAATGACAATCAGCATTTAAACAATCAACGGATATATTAAATAATGTAATATTCATACTAAATTAAATGGTTGGAGATATTTGCTTCCATGAGATTTAACATGATTACTTTTAATATTTCGTATAAACACACCGAATTCCCCTCCGTATTCACATTCTACTTACTCTTTATTTATTTAGGCAAAAAGGGACGGCATATTAATATGCTCTCCGATTCCGACTTTCGTTTGTATATACAGAAGTTCCCTTGAGCATATCGGAAGCGGAAATCTCCTCGTATAATTTGGCTAACTTTTTAGGTCAATGTAAAGTTCTTACAAAACTTTTCTAGTGCATTATTCTGCAACAGATGTACATTGGGGACTTATATGGGCACCTCTCAGATATTCGACATTTATTTTGCTGAGCGAATTTTATTAACGATTTTCGAAATTTCGGGGCTTCTAGTCGCCTCATACATGTCTATAATACGCTTTAGTAGTTCAGCCAATGAAGATAAATGGGCGGAAATTAATCCTGTGTTCTCCTGAATTTTTGTATAGCGGTAGGAGGTACATATTTGAACAACCTACTAAAAGTCCTGACCGCTGGGTTGTGAGCGTTGGGGGGGGGGGGAGGGAAGGCAAGTGTGATATATAAAACAAAAGATAATTAAATTTCCCACCAAAATGGTTCTATTATTTTTTTTCATACGGTGAATACTTACCAAGATACGGAGGGTGTAAAATTTAAAATTCTGAAAAACTTTATCCGAGTAAGGTGAATGTGTACAATAAATTTGGAAATAATAGCAAAAGTAAGTATTTGATGATTAATGATCATCTAAATGCTGAAAGAGAAAATCACCAAGGTCATCAGAATAATCATAGTCGTCCTGTAAATCCTCCGTTGAGGCATCATTGGTAGTCGCACATCATCGAACACTAGATCCCAGCTTTCAATATGGTTTCTGGAGCTACTGGGTCTGTTGTGAGTGGGATCAATTAGCCATACTCCCATCGGATCTATCCCCAAGCGATCGGGCGTATGGTGGAATTGTTTAGCCATTGCTGGATCTGTTAATAAGAAACCACTTTTAAGTTACAAGAAATGTAAATGTACAATGTGAGCAGAAACGCAACACTCTTTCAGAGATTGTTTGTTTGTTTATAGGTGTTATAATTTTGTTCAATTAAGTATTTTTTTGATTTGAAGTATATGCATCTACAACACTTGTACAATATTTGTTCATATTGTACAAGTAGATGCATATACCTCAAATTAAAAAAAATACTTAATTGAACAAAATTATAACACCTATCAACAAACAAACAAACTCTGAAAGAGTGTTGCGTTTCTGCTCGTCTAGCCGGTGGTATCGTAGCCATTGGAGAAGTGAAGAAGAAGGATCGTTTCAGCAAAAGTCGTTGGAGTTTAGTTGTGGACTAGAGTATTGATTTCACTTTGCCCCTACCAGGTTTTAAAAAGAATATATTTCTCTGTGGTAGTCCATATCAAGTCCATATTTTCACCTATTATGGTGATAGGGCAGCTTTCTCCAATCCACATTTCACGATAGTGCCATCAGCATCCCCTACAACTACCGTTTCTACTCCCCTTAATGTCATTTTTATCTTTCACCAGTTGAATTAGCCTGGTTTTGTTTTTTTTTCATTTGCAAAAAAAATCTGTTGAACTGTGATATTCATCGAACTATCAACTATCCATCGAAAATCTCTGTACAGTAGTGACCATAACGTTTCTCTACATAGTTTATGTACTGATCGCAGATGGTAGGAACCTTGATGCCAACCTTCCATTTTACACGATGAAGTCACCATCAACTACATTGGTGCAACTACATGTTAAATCATAAGCTGCCTAATCAACTTTTTTTTACATAAAATGCGACACGGTAAACCCAAGGTAACGGACAACCTACAGTCGTAGATAGCGTATAGTTATAAAATGATATTGATTATATAACATAGTAGAACAATAGAATATAAGTTTTTCACAACTTTCCATCCCCCCTCCCAACGGTCAGCTATTCCAGCAGTCAGGACATTTAGTATGTTGTTCAGAGAGTTACCCCCTACTAATGTACAAAATTTTGCGACTACGGGATTTATTTCCGCCGACGGCTTTTTTGGGCTTCGTTGGAATTGAGTTCCCCTTCCACGCGAGGTGGTTAAAGTAATGTGATTTATGCCGGAGTCTGACGCCCGCATTTTTGAGCTTGTGTGTCCGTTTCGTGCTAGTGTCCGTTTCGCGGCAAATGTAACGGTCAGTGTAGTGAATAGACTAAAATAGACTAGAGTAGACTTTCTTCACCAGAAAGTTTGTACTGGTGACCATGTAGTTTTTTGGGTAACTAAAAAAAACCGTAGTGTTCAAAGATACACAAAATTTTAATCGTATCAAAATGCACGAAGTTTCTAAAGAACAGATTAAATTTTTGTGGCTTTGTTTGAATTGTGGCCCCATCTCTTGCAGCAAGTACGAGCCGCCACTGTGTAACACGAAGTACAAACTCATCTGCTTTTATCAGTAAAGGGCAATATTATTACCGCATTCGATCCGGATAATCCAACAGCCGCTGGGGGATAGATCCAAAAACTACAAGAGGTACGTAGGTGTGAGTATGGTTGGACGAAATATGCACCATCGAATATGAATTTGCATATAGCGAATTAAATTGAGAGGACGTGCATAGGAATGGCTTTATCGTTTGGAAGAGTACAACCGGCCATGAGAAGAATGGAAATCCTCGGTGTACCGCGCTTTTCCACGTACCGGATTAGAACAATTTTAGTGGTGCGTCGAAAACTTGCCAAATAGATTTTACATATACATAACAATGAAGGTCGGATAAAGAAGCTGCGATAGTCCGTATAATTCGAGATTTCCAATGGAGATACAAGCTAATGTACACGCTTGCTAATAGACTACCCCTGACATGTTATGAATATATTAATTTCATAGCATCCCTTAAAAATTAAAGCCGGTTTATACACTTACTAAAAGAGAACGATATGAAACTTACGAAGGCACAAGTGGAACAAAAGTGTAGCATCTGTTGAGTGTCCGCCGTGGAATAAATTAACGTTTAGCCAAAGATTTTCGCTCTAAGGTATTTAGGTCCAGTTTTATTTTTGCAAGGCTTAGAGAAAACTGCTACAGATTACACGCTAACAGGTTGAAATTAATAAACAACAAAAGTGCGAATGCTGTTCATAAAAATCAGTGTCGTGTCGTGAAAATGTTCGTCCAGGCGTATATCGATACTGGAAGACGGAAAAACATCATAGCCGCAGTGCTATGCTGCATTAAATAATTAAACGGTTTTAATTCAACCTGTGTGAAGTTAGCTCCCCACCAACGGGATAAAAAAATTGGTTGTACTAGGTTGTTACAACTGTGTACTACTATGTACCGTAGAACTTTTTCAAAATATTGCTTTTGTTAAGGGGAATAAACGAAAATGTTTTTTTCTACATTCACACTTATAAATACGCATTGTAAATACTTATGTATTGACCTTGTAAATACTTATGTACTCCAACAACTCCAAAACTTCCCTTGAAAATCCATAAAAAAATAGTTTAGCTATAGCAGTAATCTGATATCTGTGGAGTCTATCGATTTGGAGTAGTCCAACATGAGTGACTATATATCGTTGCCTGAGAACCAGGTTATTCTATGTCCAGTTTTTCTTAAAATGGAAATTTTATTATCAAAGTATTCTGTACGAAGCTCTATCGACCAAACTATTCCATGTTATTCTGCGCCAATCCGTTCAGTACTTACAGAGAGTCGAACTTATACTATGTCCATTCAAAGTCTTTAATATTCGTACCATGTTAGTCTATGTCCTTGCCAGCCAATAGGATTTTGCCACCTGCTACGCGTGAGGACATAATAATTTGGCATAAATATTTCAGTCATAACATTTGGAAAAAAGTTCACGTGTGGATCTTATTGTGTGGTGTCTGCTTAGTCAGTGTTTTTGGTATAAATAAGTTAAAAAGCAATGAGTGATTCAGAAGCATCCCTTTCGGAACCTTACCAGGACTCAGGGTCAGAGTATGAACCAAATACAAAGAATAATAAACAAAAAATGTAGGTAATTTCTAAAATATTATAGGTTAGAGGACATTTTAAATGTTTTTAGTATCGATACAGGTGAGAGTAGTTCTTCTGTGCCAATATTTAAAACTATTATTATTAAATTCATATAATGCATAATTTTGATGGGTTTTTATTTTTTAGAACTGAATCAACAAAAACTAGAAAACGAAAAGCTAACAAGAGAGATTGGAAAAAAAATATAAGAGGTTACAGAACAGAATACAAAACTTGCCGAGGCCAGACCGTTAGGGGTAGGGCTTGTAGAAGAAACTATGTAAACTGTCGCTTTAAGTGCCTGGACAATTTCAGTGAAGAAGCAGCCCTAGTTCATAGTGAATTATGGACAAATAATGATGACGCGAAAGGACATTTTCACGAGAAAACCACAGAAATATACCAGGGGAACGCCAAAGAAACAGAAATGTAAGACAGAGAACCAAGATAGATTCTTACAAGTATTTTTTCTAGAGAACGAACAGAAAATTCGCGTCTGTAAGAAGGATTATTTGGGAATCTTATATACAAGTCAGATCAGAATTGCTTACTTTTACGACAAAAAGCGAATGGGAATCACAAGTATGCCTAGTCAGTACCAAAGAGGATGCCGCTCGAAAAAGTCGGGACGAACATAGACAATTAATCAGAACCCACATAAATATATTCCCTCGTATCTCGTATACCTTCACAATACTGCAGAAGTTCCTACTCCAAAGAGTACTTACAAAGGACACTATCATTAAACTAACATTAAACGAAAAATATAACAAGCATATAAAAGCTAAGCTAGAAGCCCGTGAGGCTAGAAGCCCGTAACAGGACATAGAAGCCTGTAAGAATGATCCGACTACATACAGCTCTACTATATTTTGATATGAAAAGTGTTATAATATGTCCACAAACACAAGTTTCAAAATCATATTATATGAAAAAGTACACTGTTCATAATTTGCCTGGTAATCACGTTGTTAAAAAGCCCGGTTATGGCACGAACAGATCGGTGTAAGAAAAGGCGTCGATATTGGTAGTGCTTTGTATGTTCTCCTGGAAAATATGTTATTGGAAAGACCTAACGTAACAAAACTTATTTTGTGGTCGAATGCATGCGTGCCCCAGAATAAAAACTCACACATGTCGGAAGCATTATTGTATTGTTTTAAAAGAGCACCCTCACGTTGAGAGCATTGTTGAAAAAATTGAAGTCCCAGGTCATAGCTGTGTCCAGGAAGTTGACGCAATGCATAGTACCCTGGACCGAAATTTAAACAAATTGGAACTCCACAGTCCACTAGCTATTTACAGAGCAATAGAAAATGTTAAAAAAAGCCTTATCACGTAGTCCAGATGAATAAAAATAAATTTTTGGATTTTAAACCAATATTACAATCTGTGATTTTGAGACTGTCCCGTACAAAACATTAGTACAAATTTCTTATAAGCGTAATTCAAGCTGTGTTAAATACAAATTACATTTCTCCGATGAGAATCCTATTATGGTCGGTTTTAAAACAGTAACCAACAAACGTCCTTTGAAAATTTCCCGAGGCCCACAATTCAGCCCCCTCCTCCTCATTTGGCAGCAAATTGAACACATCAAAAGCTTGTCTTATCACTTTTCACCAGTAGACTTGCAGTTTTGGAAATGCATTATTAACAATTTTTAAGTAGCTATTTAAAATTACTAATTACGCAATCCAAAATTCCGTCCTTTTGTTAATGCTTTGTTGAATTAAATATTACTCATCAAATACCGTTTTCTATTATTAGAAAAAAGGGACTTTATTCTATGTCGGCAAAATTATCATTTTTTTAATGATAATTTTTCCTAATCAATCGACATTTTTAGTATATTTTTGGGTTACCCCTTTTTATAAAGCCTTAAACCTAACTAAATTACAGTTCTCGAAAAAGAGATCATTGAAATATATACAATATAAGCTGGGGATTTTTTAAAATGATCTACTGTAAAATTATGAAAAGTGGACATAGACTCAGGCGACGATATATTGTGATCAATCTTTTGTCATGTGCTCTTAGTGCATCATCTACCAGATCTGTCAACAATGTACTTGTGCTGTAGCCTCTCCTTAAACCCGACTGCTTGCACGACTTTCGTCTTTTTTGGTATGGGAGTAACTAAATAAAGTTTACAGTGTTCCGGAAATACACTTACTTAAGGATAAAAATATTACGTGTGTTACTACATCCAAGCGGTATCGTAAACACATTTAGAGCATTGTGCAACTTGTTTCATCAAACATCAGACTTCATTTCAGATAAACGTAATAGATGAAACGTATTACACAGTTTTATATTTAAGTGCATTCTGCATTCTTCACGTTGATAGGCATTTACAGTTCTTAAAAAAATCATTTGGTTTATTAAACGCTACCTCAATTATTATCGTAAGCGAGAACCTTATATTATTATAAAATGTTTTAAATGTAATGAATGATGAGGGTTGAGAATAAAAATTTAGATAAATTCTTATTTCTAATGACCACATCCTACATTAATTAGGTCACGACATAAGGCCTCATGGCATCTCTCATAATAATAATACCTTTATTTCATATATGGCATAGGGTATGAGGGTATGACAGTCACAGGTAGAAAAAAAATTATTTGCTTAGTAAAAATTGAAGAAATGAACATGGTAAAAATACGGTATTATAATATATAACAGACTAACTAACTAAACTAAATTGTAAATTAAATAATACATTGTATATATGAATCGAATCTTTGCTCGAATAGAACAAATCAGTAGCGTGTACGTAAAAATTTACTTAGAGTGTAAAAGCTTTTGTTTAAAGGAACTCCAAAAAATATTTTCAAAATTTAGTGGGTCTACTGGGTATAGTGGGTATAGTGGGTCTACTGGGTCTAGTGGGTATAGATATTTTGTATTTGTTGCGGCAGTTTATTGTACACTATGCTGTATGCATAACATGCATTTTTAAAAAGATATAATTTATGCTGGTGGACTTAGATATTGAATGCAGATCTAGTATCATGATTGTGAATATGCTTAAAAGATGGAATCGTAATTAATTACTTTTCCACACGCATACCTGCTTCTTAAATGAAAATATCTAAGTGGGTTAATATTTTATTAGCTTTAAATAATGGTCCACATGAATGTCGACAGTGGATGGTATGAAAAAAATAACATTACTATCCTTCTAGTAATATAAAAATACCGTGTATATTTTTCGACTGACCCCAATACAAGATCAAGTATTTTATATGTGAATATGCTAATGCGTAATAAATATTTAGCAGATATTTACTTCAACAATATGCCAAAGATTTCGACTGACATAATATAAAGAATTAAGTTTCTCTAGAACAAGATCAATGTATTATTTAGACCAGGATCCATTTTCTCATCTACATGCAGTTCTACATTTGCTAGCGTATTATTTCTTATCCCTAATGTGAAATTTAGTTGAGACATTGATGTTCTCTATTGAACATTATATACGTAATATCACTAACACTAATAAGAAGTTTGTTTCAAGTACACCAAGCAAGAAAGTTTACAAGCACTGGGTTGCCATTGCATTGCAGTAACAGATTCAGATTTTATGCAGATGGTACTAGAATCAAAGCAAAGTTTACCAAAACCATATTTTCTGAAAATAATATATGGATTTCTAAGTTATTAACAAACAATAGTAATATATAATAATATACTAATAAGGTGTTGATTTTGACGAAATTTATAAATGTGCCGTATTTTAAGTTAAATTAAATTGAATTTCAATAATAGTTATTTATGCAATAAGTGGAAAAAGTAAATGTTTATTGCCCGCAACGTGAAATTGTCCAACGAGGCCGTCAGGTCGAGTGAGACATACAAACACTTGTTGTATGAATTGCATAAAAAATTAATTTTTTCTACGTGCATGCAAAAATCAAACACGTTTAATTTAGGTGGCATTAATGTCATGACATTAGGTGAAATGTCATGATCTTTATGACAAAACACTGTAGTCGAATGACAGATGCGTGCAATAAAAATTTTATTGCACTATAGTGTTTTTGCTTGATATACAGACTACAGAAAAAAATTGTGCGGCATTTTACAAAGAAAACCCGTACCCCAATTACTACAGAAGAGGCAAATCACATCACTATGCAATACAAAAGGATATTTAGTGTAAAATTGTATACCGCCACAATCTCTTGCGAATAGAACTATAATCTCCAGTCCGCTCACTTAGAAGACACCTGCATGAACAAGCCTGCGATTTACTAGCTTTACTCCTCAGTAGCGTATCATCATGCGCAACTAAGGTGAAATGACTTCAAAAGATGTCTTATTATGTCATTCATATATGTGCAAAACTTTAAGCAAAAAAAATATTTAGTTTTTAATGTATTTAAGATATATTGAAAAAAATTTTGCATATTGCGTGTACAACTTAGTGGTCAATTTAGCCAATAACAATTTAAAATATCGTGGCGCGCGCCACTGTTTGCATATCAAACGAAAGCAATATAGTGTAATAAAGAACCAGTATTTGCATTAAATATAGTTCAATAAAGTTTTGTTTTTTGCATGATCGTACAAAAAATATTTATTAAAATATTTTTTTAAATTTTATTTTAACAGCTTCACCAATGTGGTAAAAAACTAACCAGCCACCTTGGACTCCTATACTAATAATGCTTATGCTGTGAACAGTTTTCAATCATGAAAGCGTATTAATTTATAATTCTAGTCGCAGGACGTGTAACAAAATTGCTTGATTAGGGTTGACAGTGCAACATCGATGAGTCGAGAATGTAGCCGGAGGCACATACTGCTATCAAAATGTATTCAATATGTAATCAAGAGTGCATACATTTTCATCCATTCATTGTTTCCTGTCCTTGTACTAACTTGAGAATATCAGTTTCAATTTATATAAGCTCAAATGAGCCTTCATTCAGATGAAGTTAATTCAAGAGAATTATTATATTGGGTATATACCTACCTATATAATATATACGTATGTAATCCACTGGAACGTTAATAAATCCAATTCATAGTACTAAGTAACTGAAGAATATGCACTTATTTTCTAAACATTTAGCACAAACTCATGAAGCGTTATGAGATAAGTAGTTAAGTTGGCTTTCCGACATAGTTATCAGAACGAACTTTAAAACAACTTCAAATTCGCAGGTAATAGTCGCTGTTGCAAAGTTAATTAAATATTCTACGACTGCAAGAGTATCTAGGTCTAGGTCTCTAATTTCTCAAAATGGAATTTGGCAGATGAGTTATAATAATAATAAAAAAATTAGCAATTCATTACATAGAGAAATAAACAAATAGATGAATAATAATGAAGACACAAGTTACCAGTTGTATATCTGGACACATATACGGAAACGAACCACTTAGAAGTTATACAAGTTCTTTCACCTTCATTGAGGATCTCAGAGTGATGTACGATTTGTTTTATTGATCATTTGGATCAAGATTAGATGGAGGAAGTTTGGATGTGCTGAGTATACTCGCAAATGTCTTGTCTGGTGTCTCCAACTTGGTCGTGTGGGAGATGGTATATAGAATTTTCTACTTAGGGAAATAATAGTCCCTGTGGGGATAATTTTGGTAGAAATAGTGAAATTATATTCTATGGATAAAGCAGGTTTACTGATGGGGGAAATCAGAGAAGTTGTGTATTGGGGTCTAGTTTGGTGTTGATGGGTTTTTGTTAGGAGCTGGGAAAGTTTGTACTTTATTTTTTTGTTCTACCATGTGTTGGGCTTTGTCGTGGGATATTCTGTCAAAGGTGTCCCAAAGAATTTGGTGAATACTGGAAGTGCGAATCTGAGTCTTGCATAAAAGGGTGTTGGTGGTGTTGAAGTTTCGTCTTATGTTGTGTATGGAGCCTCTGAGCAAGGCCAGGCTGGCCCTGTCTAGGATTCTGGAAATGGAGCGGGATGTAGAATGATGTTTATGTCGGAGTAACTTAGGAATGACTTGAGGTTCGCGACAGGATTTTAGAAATGCTAGGTCAGAAAAGAGTTTAACTTTATGGATAAGGAATTTAATATAGGGGTATATTATTGGTAAAAGCGTGAATTTCCTCCCCGTAGAGGCGAATGAAATGTTTGGAAAAGCTTCCGCGGCTGTCAAAATGAAAATTACTAGGGCTGAACAGCGTCTGAGATTTGTTAAATCTCGACGTTTCGGCACCTGCTTTGGTGCCTTTTTCAAGAGTCAGGAGGTTATTTTATGAAAAGGTTCTATACTGGGGCCTTAATCTGCCTACTCCCCAGGTCTAGCCAATGGAATCGTTCATAAAATAACCCACTGACTCTTGAAGATGGCACCAAAGCAGGGGCCGAAACGTCAAGATTTAACAAATCTTAGACGCAATTCACCCCTCATAATCATAATATATACAACTCATTAATTTTCGCATGTATATATATATATACACTGCTGGCCAATAGGTTGGAATAATTCAAATTTTTAGGGTAAGTTTCGATACATATATCTTCTGAACGATATGGAATATCAAAATACGGATTTCAGGACGTTTTTGGAAATTTCATCGACAAAAACTGGTCTGAATATCAATTTTCCATTATGGTCAAAAAAGGAATATACGGGGGTGTAAACTAAACCCCTAAAAAAATCAAAATTTCATTCTTACCGAGAATTTAGGAAAACCAAAATCGAGTTAAATTTTTTATACCGGGGTAATCTATGGACCAATTCGAAAAAACAAATTTGGCCGATTTTTGATATCTCGCTTATTTTTGAATATACGGCGTTTTTATTGAAATTAGGACAATTTTTTGGAAATGTATCTCTTACTTTTTAAAAACAAAGTAAGTAATCGATTTTTTTCTTATTTTCAAGTAAGCTTACATGCCTCTAGCTGCCTCAGTAGCTAGAATTGACATTTCTTATACAGGGTGCCTGCGAAAACATTTAATAAGCATGTGTCACGAAAAATCTGTATATTTAAATAAACTGTGTGCAGAACCCTGTATGATTAAAATGAACGATAATTTTAAAATTTTAAAACTGTGAAGGGAAACCTTAGAAAAATATCTCGAAACGGTTTTTTATTTTTCTTGATCGGATGAGTATTATCATAATTTACAGTTTCGTTGTAATTACACGGTAAATCCCTATATAAAACATTTAAAAAACTTGCGGTAGTAACGATTAGCTGGTGGGCTAAGTATTGTTATATTGGTGGGCTAAGTATTCGAGATATTTTTCTAAGGTTTCCCTTCACAGTTTTAAAATTTTAAAATTATCGTTCATTTTAATCATACAGGGTTCTGCACACAGTTTATTTAAATATACAGATTTTTCGTGACACATGCTTATTAAATGTTTTCGCAGGCACCCTGTATAAGAAATGTCAATTCTAGCTACTGAGGCAGCTAGAGGCATGTAAGCTTACTTGAAAATAAGAAAAAAATCCATTACTTACTTTGTTTTTAAAAAGTAAGAGATACATTTCCAAAAAATTGTCCTAATTTCAATAAAAACGCCGTATATTCAAAAATAAGCGAGATATCAAAAATTGGCCAAATTTGTTTTTTCGAATTGGTCCATAGATTACCCCGGTATAAAAAATTTAACTCGATTTTGGTTTTCCTAAATTCTCGGTAAGAATGAAATTTTGATTTTTTTAGGGGTTTAGTTTACACCCCCGTATATTCCTTTTTTGAGCATAATGGAAAATTGATATTCAGACCAGTTTTTGTCGATGAAATTTCCAAAAACGTCCTGAAATCCGTATTTTGATATTCCATATCGTTCAGAAGATATATGTATCGAAACTTACCCTAAAAATTTGAATTATTCCAACCTATTGGCCAGCAGATTATATATATATATATATATATATATATATATATATATATATATATATATATATATATATATATATATATATATATATATATATATATATATATATATATATATATATATATATATATATATATATATATATATATATATATATATATATATATATATATATATATATATATATATATATATATATATATATATATATATATATATATATATATATATATATATATATATATATATATATATATATATATATATATATATATATATATATATATATATATATATATATATATATATATATATATATATATATATATATATATATAATATATATATATATATATATATATATATATATATATATATATATATATATATATATATATATATATATATATATATATATATAATATATATATATATATATATATATATATATATATATATATATATATATATATATAATATATATATATATATATATATATATATATATATATATATATATATATATATATATATATATATATATTGGTTAATTTAAATACAACGTATTTTTTTCTTATTTGTTTCGCGCTCGTAGATATATATATATATATATATATATATATATATATATATATATATATATATATATATATATATATATAGATATATATATATATATATATATATATATATATATATATATATATATATATATATATATATATATATATATATATATATATATATATATATATATATATATATATATATTAATTTAAATACAACGTATTTTTTTCTTATTTGTTTCGCGCTCGTAGAAAAAATATTATTCCCAACTCGTGCGCAAAGTGTCTTTCCCACACTGGACAGCTTTCGACGTATGGGAAAGTATCACTTTCCGACTTAGTTAGGAAAATAACTACATTTAGTCCCCAAATATAGATAGGAATTTTTAGGTTTCATTAATTAATTAAGTTTAATTAGTTAATCCATTTTAGATTCACAGAGTTAATGCAAAAATCATAACCATATTCAATACATAGGCACAGTGAATATAATTTCAACGGGAACAATAAATCATTAATCAAGGAACAACAACTTGTATAGATGCGAATGTTCTATTTTCCTGAATGAACGTCAGTCCTGATCATTATACCTACATTTAAAATAGAACCGATATCACTAGAAGCTAATTAGAACGCTGGATCTAATTGTTCACTAGTACTGTGGCAGTTGGCAATTACACCACGAGCGCAAACACGCAAATAGAGAAGTGAAGCTTCTCTATGTTGATAGAACAAATATTCGATTTGATGCAGTGTTACAGAAGCTAATGTGAATATAAGGTAGGGTCTATTATAAATACTTGATTATGATGTATTAAAGTAGTCTATGCTGGAAATGACATAGAGCTAACATTGTTAAGTTTTCTGTTAAACTGTGTAATTGAAATTTAAACCCAGTGAATTGCATTCTATAATGAACTCACATTAACTGAAAATTCACATTAACTGAAATTTAATATAATTTCACTAAAACAATTCCAAGTGGCGACTGTTGTAAAATTACTTTATCCATGTATCTACAAAGGGCGTATTGCCTCAAAAGTACATTGGTAGTTTTTGTGCTAGTTTTTATATGTAAACCACTTCATTAACATAAATTTAATTTAAAGAAAATACTCCCCAGTACACTGTCCTTTTCTGAAAGTTAATACAACAGTGGCAAAAATTATGTTAGCAGCATTATCGTTATAATTTTATCATTATAATTTTATCGAGTCTGTAAAATTGCAACTGTAATTGCAAAATTAAACTGTAAAATTTTCAGAATACGGGAGGGGCGCTTTTCGGCATGCGCAACACCTCAACCAGTCGTTCTTGCGCGGTTACGACTTTTTATTACAAAACTAATTTTATAAATTTAATTGTAAGATTATGCATCAAATGAAAGGAATATTTTTGTATCCAAAAAAAAGAGTGCACGACTGTCGAGTCCGACACCTGCAACATATCACTGTTGGATAGCCATATCTGAAGGTTTTAGTTGAGAATACTTACTAGCTATCGACGCATGAGTGATGGTTTAAAAAAATCCCCACAGTTAGCTATCGCTATAATGATCGCCTATAAGCTATCGCCTAACGAATGATGTAGCGTGCTAACTCTCTTTCACGCTAAACAATTTTTAACAGCTAGCAACCCTTACTTGCGGTCACTTTGACATAGGCAGAGATAGCTTATCACGTACATAATAAAATTAGCTTTAATTGGATATATATATATATATATATATATATATATATATATATATATATATATATATATATATATATATATATATATATATATGTATATATATGTATATATATGTATATATATATATATATATATATATATATATATATATATATATATATATATATATATATATATATATATATATCTATATATATATATATATATCTATATATATATATATATATATATATCTATATATATATATATATATATATATATATATATATATATATCTATATATATATATATATATATATATATATATATATATATATATATATATATATATATATATATATATATATATATATATATATTGCAACCTCTTCTTTTTTTTTGGTTGGCACGGCAAGTTACGCCAGGGCGCCAGCCAATCGTGTAAATAGAAAGGGGTACAAGACATACACAAAATCACAATATAAATCCACAATAGGATAAGTAAAAAATTTAATTAGTTAACAATATTTATCTGAAGGATAAATAAGAAGATATATGTATATAAATAATATAAATAGGTATCTATTCTTAGGTTTACTTAAAAGCAAATAAATATAGCGTGGCACGATAACACAAATAATTTCTTACTTAACTACAACAGAAAGTAAGCGAAGAATAAAGAAAATACTGTACAGCAATAGTGCATAAATAAATAGGTAAATGGTAAATATGACACTCGGCACACGAGTATATCGCGCAACAAGAAATATAAAGAGGCTTAGTACAATTGTTAGAATACGCGCAAGATTTCGTCGACGAGTTGATGTAATAGTTAATTAAGATGTTAATTCCCGAATAGCAGCTGTTATTATATAGGTTTACAGATTTATATTAATTAAAATATTACTTTTACTGCTCTCATGAGCGTGATTTAAACAATCTAAATGGACAAAACGAAGTTGCTATTTACAGCATCGACAGGAGAATATTCGACCCTCGTGCACTCTTCAAGTGCTCCAGACGGCTGGATCAAAAATAAAAGGTGGTAGGTATTCACCGTTTCTAAGATGAATGATACATGAATATAAAGTAATACAGGTTACCACGTTATCAGGTTTCAACAACGCTGAGCCGTTGATTATTGGCAGTCATCCCTAATAATTATCACCCGCAAGGCTTCTTTTATAGGTTAGAGGCCTAAAATATTATCATTTATATACCGCCAAATGTACCGCCAAATGTACGGACAAATAATCTTACGGTTTTATATTTGTGATTACTGACTTACCCTAGTATGTAATAAGGCCTCGCTTAACATAAAATGAAAATGTCAGTACTGTTACTAGTACACAGACAATCTAATTCCTTGGCCGTCAAATTGCTTTCGATGTGCCCGCAAAACCGTCTCTTTTTATCTATCTTTTTGTCCGCTTGTGTTTAGAATTAATATAATAGCCATCGATATCAGGTTTTCTATTAATAATAATTAAATAGCGGTCTTTTGGACAATACTGAATATACACGATTGCTTGCTTTATTCTATTTAAAACTTAATAGGTATATAGGCTTGAAGAGCGTTAAATTTGCATGGTCGCGACACGCCAACCTATAATTATTCTACATTTATCCTGCAGAGGTTGCAGCCAAGTGCGCAACGGCAACTATCACTTTTCGAGTTCTCTAAGTATATTTCTGTGAAGTGGAGTATAGTTTATTTTAATAACTAGGCAATCCGGCCAAAACGTATTGCCCCTTTTATAATTGTACATAAAAATTTGATTTTGATTAAAAACTCGATGACCGTAGCAAAGTTGCAGCCGAATCTCGTACTATAACGCTAAGCAATGATTGAAATACACATATATTAGTGTACTGTGTTCTATTCTTTAAACAAAAATTACAGAAGATTCTGAAAGTAATTCAGATACCCAGTATAATTGGGAACCATCTGACGTGGTTGCGTAACTCAGTGGCGTCCAGGGGTTGTTAGTAGCTTCGATACTTTTTCCTAATCATATTGGTTATTTAGATAAATTGCAAAAAATTAGGTATTTTCGATGGCGGACATTTTCTTTTTCGCGCGTAGCACTCTAACGCACAAATTTCGAAACCGCCAACATATTATGTTTATTCATAAAATTATATTTCTAAGGTCATACAAAGACATTAAGACTGTTACCACACTTGCATGATTGCACGGAGCCCACGGAAGCCTTTATCTGTACATTTGACAGGGGACTACAATATTATTTTAGCTAACAGTCAAGGTCTATACCGTGTATAGAAAATAAAACATTTAATGTCATATACAGAATACCAGTATTCAAGCCACTTTGTTATATCCCTATATACTTGTATGTGACAGGTTAATTGGAATGTGTGGATTAAGTACATTGTATGTACGTACTACAATATTATATACATCACCAGGAGAATGAAAGCATACTTATTTTCCCACTTAAAAGTTAAATAAATAATACAGTTACCTAAATAGGAATCATGTAAGTGTGGAACATTTAATAATCATTGTCTTACGCATTTGTTGATTGTATTTATTGAAGAATTATATAATTAATATACAATGCGTTAGAAGAGTAGCGGATAAATACAATATTTCTTAAGACTGACGTTTCTATCTAAAATCCTCGGACACGTAGATTTTTATTTTTAATTCCGCTTATTTTTGTGTAATATACAATAAGATGGCGCTCTAGGTGTTCCGGATGTGACGTCATTGATAATTTTTTTAAATGGCAACAATTTACTTTTCCGGCAGATTCTTGTATACGAATTCTTTATGAGTTAGGTAATATACTACACTTTATATATTTATTTTGAGAAACAGCGGTTTAAACGAATTAATAAAAATTTAATGATGACAACTCTACGAGTACATAAAAATAACAATTGGTAGAAGTGTGCTATGGCTCCCTTGAAACAAAACACTTGTTCAGCAGAAAACATGAAAGAAGCGGTGGTATATGAAAGAAGCGGTTAAATATGAAAGAAGCGGTGAGCACTGTGAGCCAGCAAATATTTCTGGTTTTGAAATCAAAGTAAAAGTATTTACAGTAAACATATTTCATTGGGTGGATTTTAATTTTGATTGTTTTACGGGGGAAATTTGTGTTCATTTTATTTAAGTCTTTGTTGTCTCCGTAGGAAGATGCCAGATCCATGATGCTTTTCAACATGGGATTCGGCACAGTGTCATATCTGTTATTGTGACTTTTTTGCGAACGCTGTTATCAGTCCCTAAGATTAATGAAATGAAATACCTACTCGTATGTGGTATGTGTCCTAATCAAAATATAGCTGTAAGTACTTACAGAGTACGCAAAATAATAATTCCACTCCGCCTCGCCTTCAAGATCGTTTACTTTGCAGTACCCCTACTTAACTATGGTATAGATGTCACACTAATTTAAAAACAAATCAAACGCAGACAGGCGTTTTGATTTCTACGATCATAAACGATCATAAACCCTCTCTCACATCCTCGCCTTTATCTTTCCTCTGGCATATTTTATAAACCGGATATCTTTATCCGAAGGTGCTAGAGTAATAATCAGTGTTAAAGTGCTTCCGTTTAATATGCAAACTAATGGAATGCGGGGCTCAGTGGCGTGCGCAATTCCTCCTCGTTGTACCTCGTTGTTGGTAAACCACTTCACCAATAATTGTGAAATAGGAAGACGATCTTTGTTTACGAAATTACTTTATTATCAACCCTTTACTAAGATCATATTTGGCAAATCGGTATATTGGCATGTTAAGATTTTTCTGTTTTCTGTTGCTGTGTTAAAAATTCATTATGTGTATAACACCATTATGTGTATAACACCCTGTGTATGTAAAGACTCTCTTAACGGTCACCTTCTTAGAGCGGTCACTCTAATAAACGTCCACTTTTCCCGGAACTCACTAATGGAGTTCCTTGTATTTAGTACCTCGCAATAACGGCACCCTTCGTACAATGGCCCCGGTCCCAAGATCCAAAGGTTTTTCGTCCTATTTGAGGAGACAATTACCTCAAATAAAACCTTCCAGTATTAATATTTCCGAGAAATAAGGTATGTTGGGGGTTTCCGAAAACAGAGTAGTACATATTGTACACATATATTACTTATTCAACAGGCTTTAGTCAAAATTTATCGTTCAGCTCGTAAAGATCGCAGTTGCCGAAAAAAAGTTTTGTAGTTGTAAAGATAAAATCGATATTATCGCGGAAAGTAAAAAATATGGGATAAGTGCGATAAAGTTAGCCGAAGAGTATGAACATGAACTAGGAAGAACACAAATTAGTGATACCATAAAACAAAGAGAGTTGCAGAAAACTTTTCGAATAAGGATTGATTTATATACATATAAGCATTCTATCATTTGTTTTTGAGAATCAGTTACATCGAGAAGAATTTCTGTAGAAATATTTTAAAAGCCGCTGTTGCCGTTCAATGTTCTTTACTGTAGGCATTTTCAGCATATCCATCGAATACTATAGCTTTTTGGCCACAATGTTCACGAATATACCTACCGAACGTAGGCGTCGCGTCGTCAAAGATTCCTTGTTTCGGACATACCACACGATAAATCAGATTACCTCCATCAGAACAACGAATTATTAACAATTAAGAAATTCGATTCTGGTATTTGGTTGAAAATTACACAGAGATGATTTTTTATTTTTCCTTACTGTAAGTGGGGGAAGAGGCCATAGAGAGGGTTTTACAGTACATCTAGCAACTGCTCTGAAGGCTAATCTTATATTACATCAGTTACCGAGGATCAATAGCTGATACAAGAGCATACACTTTACGTAAAGCATATATTTTATTAAAAAAGCACCTTTGCGGGAAAAAGAAGAAACGTGATTGAGCATCGCTTGCACGTTTAGATGAAATTCCGCTCTACAAATTTACCTCCAGGCACTTTCTTGTTAAAGTAACCAGTTTTAATATTTTCGCTATGGAAATTCGCATATGGCTGATTTTTACGTGTGCGCTCGAATCTCCCCACTACCGAACGCGGTTTGGGGGATATGGGTGGGGATTATCCGAGAGGTCACTAGTACCTTTTTTCTGTAGAGTTTAATGATCAATTTTTCTTTTTACACCTTTTTCTCGTCCAATAAACGGTTTATGAAAAATCCGCAAAAAAAATGTGATACTATCGCCGCTACGGGTGGTTTCTCGTGAAAAAGAGGCTTTCATAAGATGCTTTCTGATGCTTTCCAATACTTCCGAGAATTATTACCCCGAAAAGCATTTTCTTATAAATTATTTCTCCTAAAATGTCAATGTAATTTACGTGGACTATAATTTTCAGTTTTCTATTTGAGGACCTACCGGGTCTAATATGTTACCATACCCTCGATTAAATTAATATGGAATCATATTATTAATTTAAGGGGATCACTCAAAAGCGTAGCCGTTCTCATATATACAACAATACATAATACATAAAATATTATACTAATATGCTTCTTCATGTACACCCCTATATCAAACAGATTCGGTAGTAATTTCAGAGATTAACTACTCCCTCCCTAATTGCCTACTGTACTGTGATTAAAATTAACATTGAATTTGTAGCAAGGAATCAGTGCTGAATAGTGATACCATAACACTAAAGGAGAGCAGCGTATGTATCCTCAACTGCTAGCAAAGAGCGCTTTACAACAGTCAAAATATATTGATTATAATTTGTTGCTGGCATAATATGATAATTACAGCAACATAATACGTATTGAATTTCATTTGTAAGCGCATTTTATATTCCGAATATTGCGATTGGAATTTTTTCAAATACGATTTAATTCGCCATTCGCAAAACGGATACTCATTTTCTAAATTTAAAAGAGGCGTTGTATCTAAAAAAAGACATTTATGGGTATACCCAAGAAATCGCTGTATTTTTGGAGGCGAGGGAAAATATTTGCAGCCACTTATTAATAGTCCCCTGTCAAATGTACAAAAAAACGCGCCCGTGGGATCCTTGATGAATAAGATATAGGTGGGAGTAGTCTCAATCTTTTTATTTGACCTTGAAGAAACATAATTTCGATGGCACTATCGAAAATGATGCGTTTGACAGCTGCGCGTGAAAACCCATTGGGATCAGGAAAAAAAGTTTTATACAAAAAATATTGCTACATAAATTCTACACAAAGACGTTATAACAAATGTTTACGCAGAACTAACCGTTTTCTCAAAAAGTTTAATTTTATAGTTTCCAAAAATTAAAATGAATATGTCCTAAGTATTGTTCTGAATATAGATATGAATATGTCTAAGTTTTGCCTATGCATATTTTTATAAATTCACTTGTGAGAATTTGTCTTGGTAAAGTAGCCAAAGTCCGCGTATGGTGATTTTTACGCGTATGGTGGTATGGTGGGCAGTTTCGAACGTGCACCATACGCTCGAAACTGACCTCGAATTTGAACGCTGTTTGTGGCATATGGGTGGAGAATAGCCAAGAAGTCAATACGAAGGACTTTTTTGTACATAATTTAATGGCAAACTTCCTACACCTTTTTCTCGTCCGATAAACGGTTTACGCGAATTGTGCGAAAAAACGGCCTACAATAGACGGGTGTACTCTTATAAAAAGGGGATCTAAAAAGGGGATCCTTATAAAAAGGGGATCGACCACCGCGCTGGATGGGAATTCATCAGATCTTTATACCTCATACTTCAAGAATTCGTACTTATATATAATTTATTTATTCAGTTTACTATATTTTAGACTATTTACGTGGACTAATACTGTAAAAAATTGGGAGCTGAGGGTACTTGTTAATCTATTAGTATTTGTAAGATATAACTTATAATTATTGTTGTCCAGTGGCCCTAGAAATAATGACAAACATAATAATATGAATATGTACAGGGAAAAACCCTCATACTTATACATCTTCATATTTTTATATTTTATACATATTTTTACTACATAAAAAAATACAATAAACTTTTGTCTGGGATTGATACAGAAAACTACAGTTAAACTTTTTCCTAATACAAATGGTAATTTAGATGAGGGACTCAAATGACAGTGCCAACATCATAATTTCGATGTTGGTTTCTTCGAGGTCAAACAAAGAGATTGAGACCACTAACATACTTGTATCTCGAAAGATCCCACGGATGTACATATTGTACATTTGATAGAGAACTATAGGTGGTATAATGCCTGCACATACAGCCTGACTCCACATTTTGAAATCTACACAACAAAAATTATCCCTTTTTTGCTGCGCACCTGATTTTTTTGTTTAGTGCAAGGTCTTTTTAACTTTTATACTACCTTCAACCGATTAAAAATAGTTTAATTTGGTGTGCCTATTTTTTAGTTCAGGAAAAAAGTATAGACATTATCTAGAGGTAACTCATTTAATAAACAAAATACAAAAAATACAAGTACAAATGAAAATAAACATAAAAACTTGAGAAAAAATAGTTGCTACTTAGAAATCATAAACAATATGATAAAGTCGGAAACATGGTGTTACACAGAGGCCGATATCGCAGACATGCCAGAAGAATCTCAATTTTTTTGCCCGAATATTACGGCCACATCAGTTAAGGGGTTTAATGTTCTGTTCTGTTTTTTAATCATTTTTTTCTCTTAAAAATTGATGAAATTACAGGAACATTTACTGGAATCGTATATTTTGCCTATTTATTACATTAAAAAAAAAGATTGAATTGAACACACAACGAAATCACGAAAACATATAATCTTAGTATCTGGTATGGCAATTTCTAGTAACACTAAGAGCTTCTAATCCGCGTGGCTTACTGGAAATTAAATTGTCTATTCTCTGATGTAACATATTATCCCATTCGTCTGATAAAGCATTAGATATTTCTTATGAAGTAACTGGAGATCTTTCGCGAGAACGTATAACCATAGATGTTCGATATGATTCATATCTGGGATTTGAGCAGGCTACTGTAATGTGGCAATACCAGCAGATTGTAAACATCTCGCACTGTGCTATATGAGGTCGGCATGTGGCTAAATATTTTCATTATTTTACATGTTTACATGAGTTGAGCTACACACATAAAACAAAACTTTTCATCGGTTTACCAGTGTAAAAGTAGAGGACTATGAAGTTACCAAAAAACAGGTACGCCACATTTAGAAACCTGTAAAAAATGGCACGGAACAAAATGGAGAAAACAATTAATATCTGAGAGACATGATTTTGTTTATTTATCTGTTATTATTACATTTTGTTTATTTATCTGTCAAATAGTTATTGTATTCTATATGAGGGCCACACTGAGTATATTAATGGATATAAGACTTTAATATCATCAATAAATTTTTATTTATTACACTGTAGTAATTGTGATGTACATTTATCAAAATTGTTGATCAAATATATTATATAAAATATAGGTAGTATAACATTTACACATTTAAAAGTGACATTTACATCACCAATATTGACATTGTCAATGTTGGCTGGTTGTCAATTATTGTCAATTTTACAATAATTATGTACCCAACGCTTTCTGTCTATCATTTCCTGTAAGTTGGTAGGTATCATAACAGAAAAGCTTCAATTTGTCTTGTTTATTAATATTTTTAGAAAGGCTCACATGATATTTTATATGTTGCATAATATTTAAAACAAAGTTATATATCAAGAAGTTATATGTTACATATTATGTTTTTAATTCAACATCAGTTAGCAAAATGATGTTTGAACCTAACATGTCAGTAGCAATAGAGGCCAATATTACAAACGAAATTTTAAAATACTTTCGGTATTTGTAGTTATACTATGTAATATTTACGTTATGCGATCTGTAATAATAAGTTCTCAATTATTCTTTGCAGTTCGTCAATAAGTATCCATAATCGCAGATATTTAATATACGTCTTTTTATCTAAGTAATTTTATTTAAGTTACGTAAATTATATTGTGTGTAAATTACACCACATAATTAGATATAGAGAAAAAAGGATAAGAATAACTAACTTATCAGACTCAATCAATGATTAGCAAAGCTTTTTAAATCTATTCTTTAGGACTTACCTATATTTATATGATCGCCGTATCTACTTTATGTACCACTATGTTGACAATCTTACCATTTTCTTTCTCTCAATTTTCTACAATTTTCTGATGTGAATTAATTAGAGACGACTATAATGAAGGTAACTGCACGTAGATACATCACGTCATAACAACTAACATGATTAATAATCCAAAATCATAAAAGGTGATATGCGACTCATACATTTTACACATACGGCGAAAATTTTACGCAAGACGACGCGCACAGTTATGTGTTTGATAAATAGACACATTCAGTGTTTCGGTATAAAATTTTACATTAAATTATTTTACCACTGAAAATACAAATTAATCGGATCAGACTACATTCGTGGCCATCACATTTTTGTTTTTCAAGAAGTTATTAGAATGTAAATACAAAGTTACTACATATTTTGTATTATTTTTCTTTGTGACTAATGTGTGACTAATTAAACTGCTGGGCATTAGGATTCTTATAGCGTTATCTGAGGATTTTTGTTGAGATCCAGCGTTCGGAGCAAAAAGACATTAATAAAAATCAAAAATGCAAAATTTCATTTTTATCCAATATTTCATTAAAACAAAAATATAAATATCGATTTGGTGCTTTTATTTTACAGACATACGCATATACATAGAGCAATAGAATGCCTAAAAGTATTTATACGAACCTTATAAAAGTAGAAGCAAGGAATTGGGTGGAGATTTTGCAGTTACCATCTTGTTAAATAAGTATACTTGTTAAATAAGTCCTCTAAAATCGAAGAGGTTCTACGCTAGCCATGTTGAAAAATGGCGCTGAAGGTCTGCTACGATACTGGCTGATGCAGAAGTTAATATCACCAATTTGAAGAGGTGGATGGAAAGCAACGAAAGTGGAAGAAGGATATATACCTAGAGGATTCCGTTGGATTCCGATTCCTGGATTCCAAAAACTTGAAGTATGCTTAAAAATATTGGGTCAAAGAGAGATCAATATAAATATAAACTCGGACACTACTTCATCAAATACATACTTCATCAAATATATTTTTTGCATGCGGGACAGATTTTTCCGCATTAATTAGGAAAAATCGAACTTTAACTAACTCAAATTAGCTACTAAATGTACAAATTTTGAAAACACTATTAAAAAAACTACGGTTCTTAACCTTTATATAATGTTGATACGTAAAAAAAGCACCATTTTGCGACATTGGAATGAGTATTCATTTAGAACTTAATTAAATTCCATCGTTTTTCTTTTATAAATTATTTACAGCTTGGCACTGCAGATATTACCATCAATATTTACTTTTCGTGTCCTGTAATTAAATTCCGAGACACGTAGCTACTCAAGAAAAAATTAAATTAATTAACGGAAAAAAAACGAAAGGAGCAATTCGTATACTCCATCGTGATTTTAAATCGCCAATCATTTTAATAATACGTTCTTGGGTTTTATTTTATCTTGTCGAAGTAGTCAAACAAAATCTGTCGGTTTGGGGTGGACAGTCTCTTCTTAATCGCAAATATTCTTTAAATATTTTTGTGTGAAACAAGTACTTTCGGTTTGCCGGCGCATCCGTCATTATATCGATATTTCGTATAACATTTTATCTTGGTAATATAATGGTTCGATTTACCGCTAGTAAAATAAATAAAATAATGATACCAGGGGCTAATGACAGTGGTGTCATTAGAGAATTTCTCTAAGTATTTTTCAGAGAGATATTCTCCACAATTGTAGAATTTAGGTCATTGTTGTTCCCATTGGTAGTTCGTTTATATTTTATAATATATGTCTATCAATTGCTGCCTTTCATTGATACCTATAGAATCGAATCCACCCCGTCAATCTGAGATATAGAGGGGTAATTTTGTGATTTTGCAAATATAATTTTACAAATGTGATTTTACAAATATTTGACCTTTTATATATTTTAATACTTTTGGCTTGTTATGAAACTAAAACAGACACTAATTTTATTTTTAAATGATCATTATTGAAGAAAATAAGATTTTAAAACTCCTTGGCCTTTTTTTATTAGAAAAAAATGTAATGATAATTAAAAATGTAGATTTTCAGTCTTACAATTAAAAGAAATATCTAGATACTACAATTACTTTTAAAACTTCCCTGTTTAATCCTCTTTAAGTGGCATTATCATACATAACATCAAGTTTTACCAGAAGATCATAATAGAAGGATGGAAAGACTGATACGGCATATCCGTAGTTACATATAGCAATAAAAAAAAGTCCAGCTAAGGCGTTCGATGAGGTAACAGCCATGCTCCTAATTTTATTAAAATTTGTTAGAAATTAGTTAAACTACAGTAAAAATATTTAAAATTGTGCTAAATAAGTAAGAACACCAGTGGAATAGGTCTGCAAGCAGAAATAACTGCAAATTCAGTGTTTTCGTCGTAATTAGCAAGTGAGAAGTATAGAGGCTTGGTGGCGTCCCCAGCCGCAGAATAGTTTTGCGATCGAGATAAAGAAAAAGAAACAATTTTCTAAGAGAATTCAAGTAATAAAAGAATATATGTGCAGAAGCCGAAAATTAAAGTTTTGAGGGTAAATATATCCCATAATAAAGTTCCAGCGATCTTAACAGCACTTTTAATTCACAAGATTATTTCATTCACAAGTATTTTAAATTCTATTTTACTCAATTAATGCAATCCTTTACAATTATATTAATAATATATTATTTCTTCATAGATACACACCATACACATTCCTTGCTTGACTTTGTTGAGACCGTCAATATACTTATAATTCATGTGGAACATGATAATATGAGTAGTATAACAGTAATTAAAGAGACGGTTGTAGCAGACAAATAGATATATAGAAGCTTTCCAAGCATCTCCGACGATTGATTGGGGTTTATTTCACGCTTTAAGCGTATTTCTGCTAATAAGATGTCGGAGTCGTCGAGATATAGCGGCCCCCAGGATATGTATGTGGGTAGATGAATATGAGCTTTGTTGATGTTAATAATACTACACCAGCTAAGGTATATCTTGTTGATTTAAATAGTAGCAATATTTCTGAATTCTCACGTGTTCATGTTAAAATTATATGCTTTGTTAAGAATCGTAGTTTTAATTCTAATCGAATTAAACTTTCTTAAGCATTGTACTTTTCATCAAAAAAGTAATATCGAGTTAATATCAATAAAATATCAAGATATATATATGCTAAATATAAATGTCATTAGTACAGTTTTATGGTTATTGTAGAAGGAGGGTTATACGGCTCTGTTTATGATGTTTATGATTCTATTTACGATGAAATATTTAATGTAAACTGCTTTATCTACAACCTTTACCATAATAGTACTAACGGCAATATATTGGAGATTCTGTTTTATACTATTTATAAGTTAAGCAGACTTTTAAATTATTCAGCGAATTGGTAATATGATTTTGTTCTCTGTGTTGACTTGGGGGCTCAAACCAAACTTACTGCTTCTGTTTCTTACTTGCCTCCAGCCATGCTTTAATCTAAATTTTAGGATTTCATTAATGTTTTAGAATATGAAGTTCTTTCAATAAACAATAAGTACATAACCTACTTCTCTCTGATCTAGTACATGGTCAAACTGTATCCCGCAACTTTTTTTTAAAAATTCGTAGCTTAAGAACATCAAAGAGCACGGGGATGATTTCTTGTAGCAGCGGCAGAGGCATATAGGAAATAATTTCCTATATGCTCGTTATAAGTACCTTTATTTAAATATATTACAACCAAAAATTTTTACGAAAAAAAAGTCTTATGGTCCTTTCGAGAGAAGTGTATCTTCAACTTGAGGCTCAGCTTTATATATACTGAACTGGTATTCATTTTATGCTCGTATTTTGCTTTTTGTGCTATCACACATTCTCTTTTTTGGTTCACTTTATTATCTCTGTTATTAAAGGAGATACGTAGTTTCTTAGCAAGGCATGTTTCTGTTGATTCAATATAAACTTAATATTGAAAAAAGTGAGTAGCATGCATTGCACAAAAAATAAGATAGTGTCATCTGTTTTGCAAACTATCAGTTTGTTTCTTGCAATTATTGTTGAGACCGATTTCCACGCTTTTATTGATTTTTTGTGTAAATTACTTCACCAAATGAATGGTCAACTACGTTTAACACGTCATTTAACTGATGAAGAGCCTATAAGAGCAATTTCCTGGGTTGAAGATGGGCGAAGTCAAAGGTACGTGGCCAATGTGATTGGTACTCAAGAAAGTACCATTTCAAGAGTTATAAGGCGATACAGGGAAACTGGACAGTACTCTAGGAGGAATGGGCAAGGACGTAGAAGAGTTACTACAGCTGTGAAGGACCGATTTTTACGAGTTACAGCCTTAAGGACTCGGCATTGTACTGCTCGAGCACTTCGAATGGAATTCGTAGCAGCTATATTTGCTCGAACCATGCTAAAAATTATATGCACTTTAATATTTATATAAAAATCGGATCGTAAATGACAAAATGGTCCGCCTTCAAAGCTTCAAGCTGACATTTTGAATATTTATTTTAACCAAAAATTAGTGATCAGCGACCTCAATTTTTCGTTTCGGACTATAAATGGCAAAAATGTCCGCCATCTTTGAGCCACCATCTTGAAAAACCATGACACAATTTTTGATTTGCTTCGGACCATAAAACTATAACGGCGGTATTCATCCGCCACTTTGGTAATTCGTCAGTACTTTGTAGCAACTTTACACGCGAAACTCGCAGCGTAATACGAAACGTATCAAAATGTATTGTGAAAAAAAAGAAATTCAGTATTTAAAAAATAGTAATAAATATAAAGTAGAAATAAAGTGAGATATTGACACGGTTTAAACCCCGTCTCTTCAGCTTTGGATCCACTTACATAGCCGTGACGCTGAATGAACACTGACTGGCTATGTTGAATGGCAATCTTATTGTAGTAGAAACGATTCAGAGCTGTGCCATGTGTTAATATTAAATTTAGCTCAGAAATAATACACTCCAGTAATAGTCTGATCAATTGGTAGTTTTTTTAGTTTTAACATGAGTCTGGTAGAAGGTAGAAGAGTTTTTCAGGTTTTCCGCTCATATGTTGTAAACGACGCATCGCACAGAAAACATCACTGTATTCAAAGTTGAAAAGCATTAAATTATGCGTTAAATACCCTTTCTAAAAAAAGCCATTTTTACCAACTTTTGTGAAAACTGCAATAAACTTATTTCCCCCTACCCATCAAACTATTGTGATTGTGGTGGAAGATATAGATCTGCTGGTGAGAACGATGAGTCTCAACGCTTCTCCAAACATCTATCTGCTGAAGCCAGGGAAATGGAAAGCGCCTCAGTCGCTGTACCAAACGCAGTCAGCAGCGAAACAAAAATTACTAAGCACATGATGTTTCTGCTCACAATGAGTGGATGGGACTCCATGTCATCTTTATATGACCAAGGCAAGACTAAATTCTTGAAGGAAAATTCTTAACTAAATTCTGTCTAAACATCCAGAGCTTGAAGAGGCCGTTCGGAAATTCTTGGATCCGTCAGCCTAGCCAATGACAATTGGTGGTGCTGGAGAAAAATTTTTGGTTGCCCTGTACGGGGCTAAAAATTTTTGGTTTTAGTACGTGATATCAAAGTCTCCAGCAATATTGAATCCATCCATCCCACCATGCTGCAGCCTACCAGCATAGCTTGCGTGTATATTTACAATGTATATTTACCATCCAGCAGTGGCTCGGTAACAGTTTGTATCCGAAACTGTGGGGCTGGATGTCAACCAAAAATGGTCTGCCCACGCCCCCCGATTCCACTTACCACTCTGAAACACCCGGCTCCTGACAAAATATTGCAGCAAATTATATCACCCAAGTGCCGCACTGACTGACTCTGGTGACCGTTGTGGATGCAGGCGTGCAATGCATCATCAACTGTGCCGACACCTGCACCAACGTGGACGAAAGAACTGACCTCGATGAGTAAGACGACGGTCCTCCATTGGCTGCATCAGCGCCAGAGGCAGGGGATACTTGGGAAGGTAATTTATGCTTTATTTTACCATGTAATAACTGCATGGGATTGCCTTCAGTTAAAGAACATCCATCACAGTCTGCCACTCCACGTGCTGAACTGGCTGAGCCTGGACCTTCATCGTCCCTTGAACATCCTACGCCGGGAACTTCCACAGTCCCAGCCAAACGAAGGAGAGTAAAATAACACGGACATTGCTATCATGTATTATCTATATAAGCATTATTCTGGGAGAGAAGGGGGAAATTAGTATACCCAATTTAGGGTTGGCAAAAGGGATTTGAGAAGGGGGGGGGTTATATTGACAGTTTATATTGGCAGAGTTGTTATGAATAATTGAAACCCTTCATATTGGTCAAATAAGCGTTTAGAAGTAAATTGGAGAAATGATCATTATATGCGTATGTATTGATCCAAATTTAAAATTTTGGTGCCAGACCATTTATTATTATTATTATCGAACCTAGGTACCTTACGAGGCAGCAAACTTCAGATTAAAAGACATATAATTCCATTGAAAAACCTTCTACCGAACCCATGTTACGAAACAGACACTCTTGAACACCATTTGATCAGGCAATGATTTTTTCTAGGAAAAAATTGTAGAAGTTTTTTATTCGCCGTTTTTTTAGGCGCTGAATCCGAATCTGAGGTTTGCCACCACTCTGAGCGTCGGCTTCACAACGAAAATCGCAAAAAATAAATTTCTGTACTTTCTGCACTTTCAGTTTTTCTTACTATAACTGTAAAACTAAACGTTTTTCTATCATAGACATAATAAATCAAATTAAAACAGATATTTATTTATATTATTATTTTTTTATATATTTAATAATTATATATTTTTTTAAATTTATATATTTAGTATTATTTTTAGCTGTCTGCGCCTACTAAACTTCCTGGCATTACAAGTGTGTGAGTAGCTCCCCTCGCATTATGAGCCTTGCATCGCCCCCCCTCCAGCCCCTGGAAGTCCGAGGCAGAATATTGTCTATAATCTTGTCTATAGCCTTCTTTGCCTGCCACTCCATTGCAGTTGGATTTTTTGCACTTAATGTCTCGTGTGTGTATTATATTCGACCGCTTGTGATGATGGAACCAAGATAGCTGTAGTGAAAAAAGGGGATTGGACGGTTTAATTGAAGAAAGTAGAGGTTGAGAGAAACTATAAGATAATTTTGTTTAATAGATGTAAGAGTGATAAAGAAGTTGAGGTCATGAAAAATGTAGAAAGAGATACACTAATGAAAAATTTATTAATGCTACTCGTAAGAGGAATAGACAAAGCGGAGGTTCACCACTTTGTTCAAATATTTCTTAAAATATCAGTGTATTTGAACATTTCGTTGGTGAGATAGCGTGACATTTTGAAAGTTATTTAAAATTTGATAACGACCACAATGATATACAAATGTTGGCTATCCGACTAAAATTGGCGATTTTAGTTTTCGTTCAAATGTAATGTAATAAATACATATACTCGTCGACTTTTGCAGCGAAGAGCAGATAAGCGAGATCAATGATAGCGCCATCTTATTATCTTCGGCATCAGTGAGTATAATTCAGCTATTCAAATACGTCTAACGAGTAACAAGCAGATTCTCCATGACACTTTGAATTCACTATCTGTCTGTTAGAGTGGAGACGTCAGAACAATTATTATAATCCGATTAGAAATGTTTGTCTAAACCAGATATAAATTCTTTCACGCACCTACAATAATTGAGGATGCTGTTAGCTGTTCATCAATCAAAAATGTAGTATTTCAACATATACTATCGCTATTTTGTGTGTAAATATATGTAAAAGATTTTGAGAAATCATTATATAATAATTATAAACAACATTTATTTTATTGACATGCCTTTGAACTTTCCATAATTTCCGAATGGTTGATTGGTTAGTTATTTTTAGGTATGTGTCATTTTCGAATACCTCGCTCTCATCGAAATATGCTGAGGACTAAATATGCTAAAGTCTGCTTTACCTACTGAGAGGGGTTCTTAGGGTTCGACTGACAAGGGTTAACATTAACAAGTACAACATGGTAACAGGATATAATGATACATAATACGACCAATATACAATTTCCACGACTGGAATTAAATAACATATATATATATATATATATATATATATATATATATATATATATATATATATATATATATATATATATATATATATATATATATATATATATATATATATATATATATATATATGAATATGTATATATACAGAGTATTTCCATGAGAGCGACACAACCTAAACAACTCCGTTAGTTTTGATTAAAACAATTTCTGGGCGATTTTTATATTGAGAGGGAGACATTTCAATGACAATCTTGATCTTGTTTCCTACATCCCCACCCCTTAACAGCACAAACGTCAGAAATTTCATGTGGGAGCGGGTCAAGTGACATCTAATTTGACAGATCCCTCATTACACATTTCATCGCTTAACTGTTTGTGATATTTGCCAGTGACGGAGCAAGGATGCCCTGGTCCTTTTGCAGAAAAGTTATTTGGCCGCCCAGGCCACTTTAATAATATATTTGTTTAAAAAAATGTATTGTACGAAAACAAACAAAATATGGGCTTCATTTTATAATAAACACTAGAGAAATAACATGCATTTCTGAGTAAAACAAATTTAAAAATTAATTTTATAACAAATAAAATCTGAATAAACTATCATGACCAATAGTGCAATAACTATAAGCCTAAATATATACAAACTTTGAAAGAAGTAGTACATGCAAGAAACCATTGGAGATTTTAAAACGGGTTTCAAATAAAAAATGTATTGACATTACATGATACTGCGTAGAGTAGCATGTCAAATAAAAATGTAAATAAAATCTGTTGTAATAATTTGTCATTTTTTGTATAATAAATCCAAAGTCTCTTTAGCAGATTAACACTTTGGTAGCTTAACATTTGATTAGAAGAAAATTGTATTTTATTATCATTTTTTTAAATTTAATTTAGCTGTAATTTTGTTTGTATTTATAGCACATCTTAATACGACATATGGATACATTCCTTATTAATAGTACTAAAAAATGGTGCTACAGTATCAATATGGTTCTTTTTAAAAAAATTGAGTATGGCCCCAAAAACCATTTTGTTGAACTTTATCTGCTTATGAATTATGTATTTTTTCGTTATTTATATGTTTCACAGCGTTTTATCCGTTTCCATATATTTACTTTTTATCAAATGTTTTTACCTGTTCAGCTAAGTTCTTATTTCTTAACAATAATAATATGACTTTATATGACTATATATATGACTATAATTTCTCAATGTTGCATGTCGGGAGATGGAGAACACTAGGGAATAGAAACGATAGATTTTATTATGTTTAAGAAATCAGAGATCCCTGTGAATAAAATGAATCATCATTATTTACACACATTTCATAAAGAAACTTAAACAAAAAATAATGAGACAAGAGATCATTAGAGATGCAAAAGTTAGAAGAATACCTGATATAATATATGTCTTAAATTTGGAGAATCGTGGAGGAATATAATTTGGAATATAAAAGCCTTTGATAATGTAAACCTTATCAAAGGATTTCCTCCGCCAATAGGAACTCGAAAAGGGTTGAAAATTGCGCCCTTTAATATGTTTTCATTGTACATTTTTTGGAATTTTGCAGTTGGAATTTGGATTTTGGAATAATAAATCAATATTTTGTTTCGCCAATTGATGAAAATGGCGAGGAATAAGCCTTGCTCAATATAGTTATTTAGCTTGATTATAATCTCTTAATATTCAGAGATTAATTAAAGGAATATGGTGATATGAAATAGATAGTGTTCAATTTGAAAAACAGCTGTGAAAAATTCTGGATAAACCGAAAGTAATTCTCGACAAGCGAAACATCCAAAATGTATTTTGTTATGTATTTTTTTAAGTACTGCTGTTTCAAAATTCTAAATTAAATAGACTGTTTCCATCTATATGTTGACACCATGTATATTTTTATTATAACATTGATTAATGTCATATTATAATGCTTAACTAATATTTACTTCTGGTAAACTATTAATATCTCAATGTAACCTTATTTTAAAAAATCTACATTTTATAATTATTTTTCCTTAACAACATTAAAGTTACCTTTGTTATTACTTCGTGAGTTTGAAAGAACCCCAGTTATTTGTTTTCATGGGAGTTCACAATGTAATTAAATGCACGAAAAACTTTTCGCGCTTTCCGGCAGGCAGAGGAGCGACGGAAAGTTGAAGCGGCGAAGGAAGAGCGCGTCTCACTGTGATGAGCGGTGGGATGATGATGCAGGAGTCTCGACGGGGTGTGTTGCGCCACGGCCACGCACGCTTCTGCACCCGTACACTCTAAAGGCATACGGAATGAAAAGTGACGACTGTCACTCACCACTATCGCATTTCATTATTTTCGGACTATTCAACTCTAATAGATTTTCCTATATTATATATAAATACACACCGTCAAAAGTATTGGACACAAAACATTAGCTAAAATATTTTTTTAAATATTTTATTTGTTTTTCAAAGTATTAGTCAATAATTGTAATTTTGAAGGAAATTTATTGTGGCAAAAATTAACAAATATTTTATTTAGCAAAGTTAACTATAAGTAAACAGTTTCTCAGTAACATATTAATAACATCGTTCCAGTTCTCTATTGTTGTTGCAGCTAACCGCATTTTGAGGGTGAGTTCGTGCCTTTGTAAATTGGTCTACAAGCAAAATCCCACATGTTTTCGATGGTATCTATATCTGGGTAGATAGCTGACCAGTCTAAACGGGTAGTATATCCCTGTTCAAGGTCAGTAACACCGCCTCTTTTTCTCAGTTACATATTGACATTGTACATTGAAATAATCCAACGGTTGAAAATTTCTTGATTAATATTTTTACATTCCCCTATTGCTTCTGCAGCTCAATTTGCATTTGGGGGGTGGGTACGTGCTTTTGATAATTGCTCTAGGAACAGAATCCCACATGTTTGAGATGGGATTCATATCTGGGGAGTTAGCTGGCCAAACAAATCAGTTAATATCTCCCTGTTCTTGCACAATGTGGCCTTGCTCTATGAGGTTAAAGTTTTCGTGGAAACAAAACCCGCAAATATAAACTCAAAAATGCAATAATAAAACGCGTGAATTATACGTAGTTAAATAAGTTAATTATCTGAATATTTGTAATAATAAATGTAGAGCACTTTAGAATACTTTAATACCAATCTCATCAACCCATAATAGTCTGCGTTGGATGCATGAAATGTTAGGTATGTCATAAAATAACACGAACGGACTTTTTTAGCCAGTACGTCAATTCGCCAATTTCAGGTTGTTCTTATGACATGTTAGGTACTCATGAAAAACATCTTGACATAAATTTGCCAGACAGATTGCATTTTGTGTCTGTCGCGAAATTTTAAATTTTTCGAGGTCAAACCCTGAAAATGAAAACTTAGAAATTCGTTCCCCTGAATATTTTTTTACACTTACAATAACTATTGTAACTAAGCGGCGCTAAGGGTATATTGCAGTATTGCCCATAACGTCATTTTCAGTGCAGTAACAAGTAAATACGCTGGTGAGGTGCACTTTTAGTAATATGTAAGTATAACATTAGAAATTATTACTGTAATTAATAATTCGTATTGTAATAGTTTTGCGGAGCGAGGGACGAACAAATTTTTAAGGGTAGCGCCTACCTTTCCTACCCCGACGAGCCGCCACTGGAATTGGCTAAAAAATCCGGTCATGTTATTTTATGACCTAACATTTCATACAACCAACCCTTCGATTATAAGGTTACATTATTACTAGTAGTTTGACAAACCAGATTATATTTTTTGTTCTACCACCTATCAGTAAAAAAATATTTTTTTAATGTTATATAATAATGTGACAGAATATGTTAAATAAGCTAGAGACAGAATTTGCTACAGTTCAAACAAATCAATAGTAAATTAATTATTGCATTAATTTATTAGCATAAAAATTATATTAATTGAAGCAGCTAAAAGAAAAGCAAACTAAGTGTATAGGGCGAATTTCAGAGATCTTAAATGCCTCTCAATAACAAATTAAACTTTATTTAATTAAAATTCTCCGAATTCAAAGTAATTAATTTACTCTAATATTTGCATTTCATTTTTGTAGCAAGTGTTCATCAATGTTAACTAATTGCTTGGTATTACCTAACCGTTTAAGATATCAAACAAACTAAGAAACATTTACACCAGAACAACTTAGTAATTGCATAAATAAGCTCCTGATTTATTTATGTATTTATTGATATAAAAAAGTTCTAAATAATTTTTTCACTATGTCTTTTATGTTTATCTTAACCTTAGTTTATCTATTCAGCCCAGTGTCGTTAATGTTATACGATATATATATATATATATATATATATATATATATATATATATATATATATATATATATATATATATATATATATATATATATATATATATATATATATATATATATATATATATATAAGGTAAGTCCAGACCTATAATTTCGTCGGGAAGTATGATATTGACCCAAAATGCGTTTCTCAGTTTGTTTATTATTTAACAATTCTAAGAAGGTCCACATTAAGTGGGTAATTTATCTTTATCCGTTTTTCTCTGTCAAGCTTAAACTTAGTTTCAAAACTTAAATAGGGAACACATGTCGTAGACGCCAAAAAGTACGTTCTTTTACAAGTAAAATATCTAAAGTCCTATTGTCCCATTGTAAAATAAAGAGGGTCATCTATCTGATCTCATAAAAATCCGGGACGACACGAATTTTAAAAGGGTCGACAATAATAAATTACTCCTTGGGTTGCTTTGCAGTTAGATGTGTCACTTATTCTATGGCTTCGAATATTCAAACTAGCAGTCAAACAACCAAACATTACCCTAACAAGAAACTTAGAATAATACTTTTATAAAAAGTATTAATTAACGAAGCTAACGAATTAATACAGAAAGGATATCTCAGAAATATCATATTTGTATTCTTTTGGAGAAATAAGGAAATAAGGAAGCCTAGAAGAGTTTTTCGTGGGAATTTCTTTTCATATATGTAGATAATAGGCATCCCACAGTAAACACCTAAAATATTATTATTACTTATTTATATAATTAACCGTAAAGGTAACCATGTCTTATAAAATGTTCTTGTTTTGAAACGAGAAGTCGATAGTTTACAGGTAGTTTCCTGAAATTATTGAAAGGGTAAAGTAGATCACTTAGGAGAATTTAATTGGGAGAGATTTTACCCCCGTTAAGTGTTATTATTCAAAGGGGATAAATGACCATCCCTTTTAAGATTTGACCCACGTCAAACGAGGGCGAGAGCCGCGATCTTTGGCAAAATTAATCAGTTTTTTCCGACACGTTTTCATACAAAAAATTCGGGTTTAAAATCAAATCAATTAGTTTAGTAAGTTAGTCAAAATTGTTTTATTAGAGTCAGGTCTAATATATACATTCTGAGCGCCCATATATTATGGTGAAGTTATATATGAAATTTATTTTATTTTATTATAATGTGTAATAATTTTCCACGTTGGGAATCGACAATGTATTAACAATAATGAATTATTTCAATTACACAACTTTAAAAAATATACGCATAGACGTATCCGTGGATGTAGATATAAATAAGTACAGCTACAAAATTTAACTTGAGTGTCTATTAATCCAAAGTAGAGTGAAATATTCCTTGATCAAGATTATATTTTGCGAAGAGCTAAACATCTTAAAATCGACTATGCGTTTCGTAGTCATACTAAAAGTAATTTAATAAAGTTTTGTTGCTGACATCTATTCAATTTGTCAAAAAGTGATAATGGAATATTTCTGAAGGGCGCGGGCGTCGTAATTGGAGCTATCTTGAATTAATTTCAGACAGTCGAAATGTGGTATAAATAAAAATTTTGAGGGCCAATTTTAACGATTTGTGTCGATATCACTACAGCAATTGATAATTTTAAACAAGTAGATGATGTAATTTATATGGTTTGTAAGAATGTTATAGATAACGTCATGGTGATAACAGATGATGTAGCAGATGACAGAATATTTTTCTGCAGTTGAATTTCTTGTTCAATATTATTGATTGATGACGTTAACTTTTTATTTTGTGTTTCAACCTTTTCATTAATTATCTATCTTATTATTATCTTTATTTTGATCAATATTTTTATTTTGTTGTTCAATATAGTTATTTTGTTGTTAAATATTGTTGATTTATGCGGTTTACTTGGTTAGCATTACTAAGGGTGTTCTGTACGTTGGACTTCAATGTCCACTTGATCGGTTGAGTTGGAGGTACCCTCATCACTCGAACTTTGTGATTCGTCCTCGTTGACTCAAGCTACCTTTCTTGATCTTAAGTCCATTGTAAAATTTATAAATTGACGTTACAATTATAATAAATTTTGTTTAAAATTAAATTTTTGACCTAACTCCTTACTTTCCCGTTTTAGACGAGCTATAATATCGTCTCTTCGCCCCGCTTATGGGTGGCCAACAACTAGATATCAATATAACTGATATCTTATGAGATGAGCTATATATAAAGATACTCTATAAAATTAAAGAGTACAAGAGTACACATTGTTTCACTATTTATAATATTGTTTGACATTTCAATTCTTATATTTATAATATATGTTTTTATTGGATATGCAAATAATTTTATTTCTTATAAGCATATAACTTAACCTATTTAGCCTTTGGTTCTAGGAAAACCTGTTTTTACGACCTAAGAATCAATAAAAAAGCTGAGCCGACACCTGGGAACAATAGTGAGAGCAAACAAGGTAAGGTTTTGTAATATGGTGTGTGAATATGAGTATATTGTAAGAAAATATATATTTTTTATTTTTTATATATTTAATTTGTTTATGGAATAATAAATTTAGTTAATTCTTAGTGTAACGTCATGTCATTTGAAGTAGTAATAGTAAATTGTGAAAATTTATATTTTTATGTGTATTTTATGTTAATTTTGATTTTTTTTATTTAATTGTTGAACTCCTAAATATTTTACTATGATATATAAATGTTTATAGTTATACTCGTGCCTTATAGTTATTATATAGTTATGCATGTGCCTTATGCTCATATCTTACCCTGGCTTAACTCATTACCTTAGTCCAGCTGTAGCATACTAGTCTTCTCTCAGTAGTCGGTTCGGAAACGTTGTTGATACAATAAGACGTTAAGATATATAAATTTCTTATAATTTTAAGAAATGCAGAAATAGGTAGTTTTATGAAGTAGTATTAAAAGGACAGTAGATTTTATACAGAGAAATAGGAATAATCCTGAAAGATTATGAGAAAACAAAAGTATATTTATAATTAGAATTAAGAAAGCATAGTTAACGTATCAACTTTGGAAATATGTAATATCTCTATACCAAAAGATATTATTATAAAGATTAATAAACAAGAAATATTTAATTGAAAACAGCTACAGTTAATTGTAATTTATAATATCAATGTATTATGCTACTGATGTATGTATGCAACACGTACTACAGGCTGCTTTATTTGTTTAGAATAATGATATACGCAATACTGTTGCACATTTCTGTTTTACGGGTTCTCTATACTAGTGTTTACTGAAGGTTATATTACTCATACAAATGGCGGATAAAACTGAATATGTGATCGATTTAATCAGTATTATAGGTTTAATTAATATATGGAGCTCAAATTTGCAAGCAATTTTATATGGCAAGTACTTATTATCATTGGTTAAAAGTTTATAATACTTGATTTAATTTAAATGCGTTATGTTTTTAACAGGCTATCTTTATTGCTAAGTGCTAAGTTATGGCTAAGTCAAATGGTAACTTTGTGTATAAGTAGTTTTGTGTTTTTGTATCAATTTCTCATCCTTTTAAACGGCTTCATGGGGTTCTGGAAGCTGGATCAACGCTACTGCATAAACACAGGATCTATCAGAAACAAATCTGGAACTACTTGACCAAAATTCTAGGGCTTCTAGGGCTTCTAGGGCTTCCATAACCTCTTCTTAACCTCATGTCAGTAATTAAATTTAAATTAACCCGATTTTAGCTATTAATTTTATATAAAAAGAACGCTGCAAAATTTCACTATTATCTCTTCTTCGTGGTTTTCTCGATGCTAATCAATACAATATTTCACAACAGGAGTCTTTGTTTTCTACCTGTGTACTAGATATATTGTAAAGTTTTTTCCGATGTAGGTACCAAGTATTTTGGCAATTCAATACTCATTCAAATTCTATTTATTAAATATATATTTTATTTCACTATTATTGTTATTATTTACTCACAACACCATATTACGACGTCACTTCTTATCCTATTATAATTATAAATGTTCTTTACATAAACGAAGACGGTGGTCGAGCGGTTGGCGCTTTAGCTCTCGGCTCGATTACCTAGCAGCAGTGTGTTTTCGATACCACGCACGGGTGCGAAATAAATTTTCAATTATTTATCCCCAAGATCCAGCTAATGAGGTTTTCCAGGTTTCCCTCATTCCTGCACTGAATGGTGGTTAGAATTTACCAACCTAAGTCGATCCTGGTCGCACATGCGGCTCGCGAAATAATAATATGCCGCCCCCTCTCCCGCACAAGGCTCTGACTTCTGGGCTAATTGCAATTATAGTGAGGGGTAGAGATATTATTATATATTCACAATTTAATATTTTTAATACCTATTTCTATTCTTTGAATTAGTTAGCCTTTATTTAATTTTCAATTTCAGGATGATTTACTGTTGTCATCTAGTGAAAATATTATATTTTGCCATATTGTCATTACACTTTTATAGTGTCTCACTACCTTTTATTATCTATCATATTGAATTATTAGTGCATAATATGTACCATTATCGCTCTGAATCATGCCAACAAATCTTTAAGATGCTTAATAATTGTACAAGTAGATTGTACAAGATATGTACCACTTAAGTAAGTAAATATTAGCCACTGAAAAAGGTATTTAAGATTCTGTGCTACTTTTATTAGTAAACACATTTCGACAATATATCTGTACAGAACAGCTTTTGTAAAGGCTTTATTACACGCCATTATGTAAATCACGTCACGTTCTCCTTATTTTATTAGGTTTCCCCGCACATTCTATCACCGCTAACCGTTGTGCAAATTTGTTGGGAAGCTTGCTGCGATGACTCTAAAGTCTCTTGACTTTGCATAGGGTATTTTTCTTACTCAAATATTTGAACTTTTTAAATTTCATGTACTCTTTGTGTTTAATAAAAAATATTCTTTTATTCGTTAAAAAATCAGTACGTTTGTTCATATTCTAGGTACCTGATGTTTATTTAGCTTTTATGTTTCCTTTAAATAGAACAATTTTACCTACGCATAAATATATAATTTGTCCTGTATAATTATTGGTTATTGTCATGAATTGGTAGTGACTGTGTTCACATAAAGACTTGTCTTCAATAAAATAAAACGTCATTTGTGATCATATATTCAAACAAGACAGTAAAATGACATTTATGTTTATCTTGATGTCTGCTCTAGAGGTTAAGCATAATTTATTATAAATAATTATTGTCGTGGCTTCCGGTGGGCTAATGACATGATTAATCAATCACGGTTGGTCGTTATATATGGATAGCTTGTAATGGAGAGCTAAATGAAATCAAGCTTATCTGAATATTTATAAACGACACTGAACATTTGATATTTTTTTATAAATATAAAATTAATTTAAATAAATACAAATAGCAACTTGGCAGTGTACAAATTTTCATATTCTATCCATGAAACATCATCACTATGACCTCATCTATAACATTCTCAAAATATATATATAAATTATATCTACTTGTTTAAAATTATCAATTGCTATAGTGATATCGACACAAATCGTTTAAAATTGGAACATACAGATAGGAGATTATCCAGACATAGAACCAAACAGGGCCCCAAAGCCATATGACGCAAAATATGACGTTTTTGAGTAAAATAACATCCCCCAGAACCCAACAAAATTTTTATGAAAGAAAAACCAAATTTGACACTTCTCAAATAAATGAAATTTTGTTTATTGTCAAGAAGATTTTGGAAGGTTATAAATAGAACCCACAAGAAACAACAACAGGCAGACCAAAATTATATGTAGAACACTTCGCGTCGTCTTGTTTCTAAATAAGAACCTACAATTTTTAAAGCCTAGTGGTTATAAGTCAAAGTGACATCTGCGGGAATTTCAAGGTTAGAAATAGACGTGAGATGTTCAAGGGCTTCAAAGTTGACAGCAATAAGTAACAGTGTAGCCAAAAATTTCAAAAGCTTTAGCAATAAGTTCATCGATCTAAATCAAAGTGAATTCGCTAGTGCATCGAATCATTTTAAAATAAAGTGTACCTACCAAAATAATAACACCCAGTCTGTATCCACCATCGGGGGAAGTATTCCAGCGTCGTACCTCATACTCAGCCTCATACCTATACCTATAACGGCAATCTTGTTTTCCGCTATTTTGCCCATTTTTTTCATGGAACCCCAAAATGTCAGCCCAATCGGTTGGGGATAACTACTTAAAAATTCAGTTGCAAGATTTGACTCGAACAAACATACATATATACATACATAACAATAAATAAAAGCTAAATAAAAGCTTGTAATGACGCCACTTATCTAACTATTCATTGTCATCCAAACTAAACGTGCATGCAAGATTTTAGCTCAATCTGTTGAGGATTACTGCATTAAATTTCAGTTGCAAAATCTGACCCTAACAAACATACATAGATATATACATACATAACAAGATTTGTCAAAAATATTGCGAATAACTTTTTTTTGGTACATATTAACTGGACAAAATGTTACATAAATAAAATTTACCTACTCTTCAATAAGATAAATCTTAAGTAGAAGTCCCTAAAAAAGTTTGTAAATTATTTTTTAAAGAAAGGTATATAGTTGTTTCCTGTGATATATCAGAAAGTAAAATTTCACTCAAAAATAAAGACTTCCACCTGCTTTGACTCCACTTTGAAAACAAATGCCAGTTTGTGACATTCAGAATTAAATAGCGGACACAAACATGTGAACATATAGAGCAATTTATAAATGAAAAGGTGACGTCACCTCCGGTTGGACAGGAAGTCGATTTTTCCACAAAAATAGTCAGTGGACGCTTTTTACCTACTAATTAACGAACTTTACTCCTAATAAGTGTTGTTCGCGGGGCTAGTTTCATGGTCACCCATTTTTTAATAATTTACCCTATTCGTTTTGCATTTATATAACGCATTTATATTTCATCAGGTCTACATCTCCTACCCTATTATATTTTTATTCAGTTCAAAATGCAGGAGAATATGATGCGAAAACATAATACAAGTCAATCAGACCGTAACTAACATAACGTAGGTATAGAAATATGTTCCAGACGACGACATTCACGTTTAAGTATTTCTGAACGCCATTTTTTCATCAAGGGGTAAGGAGTAAATAATGTACAATATACGAACGTTTTCAGTTATTCCCAATGGACATAAATTTATTTGTTTACTTATAACTGGATTGAAAAATATATATAACTCCAATTGATTTATTGTAAGAGACTAAAGGATTAAAAAGATTCAGTAGAAAACGCTAAAATCGCAAACTAACGGCTAGTTCTGATTTTTTAATATGTCGTTAGGACCACTACCACTTTAGTTAAGCTAGGAAATTAGTCTAGTAAGTTAAGCTCTGCGATGTTGTAAACTGTTGCCATCATAAAGATTTTACTCCAAAATTTCCCATACGGAATAGTCTACCGGATTTATTTCTGGGCCGTTAGGTGGCCACCTATCTCTGGTACAATTTAATCAGGGCAATAATCATTTTAAAAAAATCTTATGCTATGAGAACTGTCTGGCGGAGCACCGACTTGTTGAAAAACGTAAGCTTAAGATATTTCTTCAATTTCAGGGAGTAAATGATGCAAAATTTGTCCTTGGTATGCTTCCGATTGGAGTTTCATGCCGGCGTCAACAAAAATTAGACTCAACTTTCCTAGCTGGGACACTGCCACCAAGACCATTACATTTTGAAAAGTGACATGTTGATTGAAATATTTTCTAAGGGAATTTCTCTTTTGAATCGCACGTTAAACTCTATTATTTTGAGTATTTTTTGGTGGCCTCAGATAAAACATCTCATCCGAATGCCATATCTTCCTAATAATTTCGCGAGAACGGAATCTTCTTAGTAACAAATTACATATTTCTAGTCTTTTTGTCTTACATTAGCGGTAAGTTTTGGACAGAATATGTTCTTGAAAATTCTTTAAACATTTTCGATAATTCTTTTGACCCTAAAATAATTAATTCTGATTACTGTAGTTCTATCCTGCCAATTTTTCTCGGGAAATTCGTTCACAATTTTTCTTGTGCCATAACTAAATCATTCTCAATAATTTTTAATAAGAATTTTGTCCTTTTGGCTTATAATTCGCTTTATGCACTAACTAACTTGCCAGTTTTCATTAGAAATGTCAAAATTAATATTTTCATGACAACATGAGAAAAGTCATATAAGGATATCTTGATTGTTATTCATGTGATCATTTTTGAAAAGTTCACCTACCGAAAGAACGTATCACCACAAATTTAGTTAAAGTGGATTTTATTTGAAAGAAGATTAAATATATCCTTTTAAATAAAATATCACAAATCCGGCCCTGTAAAGTATTTCCTTGTCGAAACTCGACGACATGCTGTTAACGAGATTAACAGCATGTTACTTTAACAGCTCTGTAAAAAGAACAGAAATGGCTGCAGAAATAAAAAAGTTATTCATGATTTAAAAATCTACTGCTTTATTTTGACTCCTATTCATGGTTCGGATGATTGTCAGTGAGTTAAATTGCCTATTAATTTTCATTCTAAACACGGTTAATATCCGGGGCTGGAGCACACTAGATATTTGTGAAGACAAAGTCTGGAGTTTGCCGCAAAACATTTTAAAAAGGCTCTGCGAGTGCGTCAATTACAACAGTGTAAAATAAACCTATATGCACGACTTGCATATTATATTTTGTCTGCTATAGTAATAAATTGTTTAAAAAATCTGTAGAAGGCATATAACCCATCCAGATAAATTTTCAAAATAATGCTTATAATTATAAAGCAGCAGTCTTTTTTCTGTTGTACAACCTCATTTTTCAAGCAGATTTTTCTCCCTAGAAATTACCTTTATCCTCCCTGGTTTTCAGTGGAAATTATTAAACACATACGTGATAAGTTCTAGACATAAAGGTCACAATCAATACAATATATTTAAAAATCTTCGTAAAAAATTACGAATGTCTCATTGATGAGGCATATTAGAATTTCATAAATAATGTAGAACAATAATTATTGCCAAATGATTGAGAGGCAGTTCTCGCATATCGTGAGAAATTTATCACTCAACGCGCATACCTAGTCTAATGGTCTGTAATAACATTGAATGGTCTAGGGATTTCGACATCTTAAATGCTTTTGGAGACAACTTTTATAGCGTTTTATACAGCCTTAACCATCTCACTAGTAAAACTTGTGTATAAACAAAGTCTTAGGTGCTTCTGTCAACGTCTTAGATATTAAATCTGAAGACATTATTATTAGTATTAAACGATCGAAAAACTCTTTCACTATGGCTGTGATGATATTTCCAGTTATATAATAAAAGATTGTGCCTATGATTTTACAGCATCTTTACATATATTATGTAGTGCACTCTACCTTCCCGGCTTGTAAAAAATCCTTCCTGTATTGGAAAAAATAACATATGTATGTCCTATATTGAAAACGGGAAAACAGAATGAAGTAATGAAATTAATTATAGAGACATATCCTTATTATGCAAGTTTGCTAAAATCATTGAAACCGCATTGCCTAATCAAATTTATTGTTCTTCTAAACGTATGATAAATTATATTATATATATATATATATATATATATATATATATATATATATATATATATATATATATATATATATATATATATATATATATATATATATATATATATATATATATATATATATATATAAACTGATCAACAAAATAAACGTTACACTGCCAAATTTGCTCTGATTTTGGAACAGAATAAATCTAGATTGCCGCCGCCTATTTAATTTCTGTTTAAAGTGTTAGCTAGTACAATGTTTTGTCTACCGGTCCTTGTTTGTAGCAAGGATATATGTTTCATATAAAGTTTCTACAGGGCGGAAAATAAAATAGTGGTAAATTTCTGAAATTTCGGCATCGTCCCATTTCAACAAAAATATTTTTTTCTGGATTTCAACATGAATGTCATAAATTAGAACCTCATATCTCGAAACGGTTTTTGCGATTTTCGTTGATTTGCCTTATTTACACAGTGACCACAAAAACATCCATTTTTGGCCTTGTATTGATAACTTTTTTACTCGTGAACCGACTCTCAAAATCCAGGCCTCATGTTGAAGCTAAAACTGCAGTTAATAAAGCACGATAAAGATAATCGACTCCAGGCAAAGTTTCAATATACAGGGTTGCATCAAAGTTGAACCAAATCTGCATAACTCGCAAAACCTAGTATTCTGAGAGACTTCAATTAAAGACAACTTGCTTTCGAACAAATTGTATAATCTGAACACTTTAATGTTTTCTTACTTGCATGAGTTAGGAATTGTTGGTGTAGGAATTAATGATTGCCTGCTTTTGAAGAAGAATCATAGCTCTTGCTTATCTGATTTTTGTTGCCATGCAACGATGCACTAGCTGTCACTTTTAATTTGTGTCACTTTTATGTTGTTTTCTTGATTGCAAAGTTAGTGAGTGCAATCAAGTTTTCTTGATAGCAAAGTTAGTTGATTGCTAAGTTAGTAACTCTTTATCGAAAAATGCCAACTTTAAATGACGACCAATTCGCCATAGTAGGCAGAATGCGTGATTTGCAGTTACAGTAATCGCCTATTTTTTTAACACTTCAAGGCAAAGCATTTATCGAGCTCTACGTCGGCGCCTAGCTGGCGATATTAATTATTACAGATGGGGAGGCAGAAGGCGAAAAACAGCAGCACAAGACAGACTCATCAGGAGAAAAGTTCTGCGACATAACCGTACCGCAACTGCAAGTGCAGTAAGCAATATTCTTAGGAACGCTACTGGAATTCATATTTCCAACCAAACAGTAAGACCTTTGTTAGGACCAGAGATCACCAACACTGGGGAATAGCCGAGTGGAGTAGGTGTTTGTTTACAGATGAAAGTAGGTTTTGTTTGTTTAGGTCGGATGGGCGAGTTTTGGTATGGAGAAGAATAAATGAAAGATTTATGGAAGAACACATGGAGGCAAGGGTGGATTTTGGAGGTGGAGGAGGGACTGTGTGGGGTGGAATAGGAATGAATGTGAAGACTGAATTAGTGATATTGAGAGGGGAAAGCATGAATGGTGAACGGTATAGAGATTTGTGTATTAGGGATATTGTGGTGCCCTATGCTGAAAATATCGGTCGCGATTTAATTTTAGTCACCGTGTTTCTGGAGGCCCACAATATTGAAAGAATGGAGTGGCCACTCTTGTCTCCGAATATGAATCCGACCGAGCATGTCTGGAGTACAATGAAAAGAAATATGAAAGAAAGGGAGGAAGAATGGGAAACTATTCCCCAGCAGTTTCTGCGCAACTTAGTGGAAGGAATGCCCAGAAGGGTTGAAGCAGTACTACGTGCGAGGGGAGGCCGACAAAATATTGAAATGTTCCCAAAAGTGTTCATTGTTTTTAGTTGTTATTTTATGTTTATTGTTTTTTTATATTGTTAAATTGTTCCTACACCAACAATTCCTAACTCATGCAAGTAAGAAAAACATTAAAGTGTTCAGATTATACAATTTGTTCGAAAGCAAGTTGTCTTTAATTGAAGTCTCTCAGAATACTAGGTCTTGCGAGTTATGCAGATTTGGTTCAACTTTGATTCAACCCTGTATATTGAACCTTTGCCTGGAGTCGATTATCTTTATCGTGCTTTATTAACTGCAGTTTTAGCTTCAACATGAGGCCTGGATTTTGAGAGTCGGTTCACGAGTAAAAAAGTTATCAATGCAAGGCCAAAAATGGATGTTTCTGCGGTCACTGTGTAAACAAAGCAAATCAACGAGAATCGCAAAAACCGTTTCGAGATATGAGGTTCTAATTTATGACATTCATGTTGAAATCCAGAAAAAAAATTTTTGTTGAAATGGGACGATGCCGAAATTTCAGAAATTTAGCACTATTTTATTTTCCGCCCTGTAGAAACTTTATATGAAACATATATCCTTGGTACAAACAAGGACCGGCAGACAAAACTTTGTACTAGCTAACACTTCAAACAGATACTAAATAGACGGCGGCAATCCAGATTTATTCTGTTCCAAAATCAGAGCAAATTTGTCAGTGAAACTTTTATTTTGTTGATCAGTTTATATATATATATATATATATATATATATATATATATATATATATATATATATATATATATATATATATATATATATATATATATATATGATATGATAAGACCCCACGTTGCTGAGCTAAATTTGAGATATACTGTATTAAGTAAGCCCCTACGTTGGTCGCTAAAATTGTAATTTGTAATAAATGGTATTATGAAATTTTATATATAGCTTTACCTTGATGAGATAATATTGTGATATATGTAATATGTAACTTAAACTTTTGTGATAAAGATTATTTTATATTGATAAAATATGATGAAGAAATATTCATAGGATTAGGTATAGGATACTTACTCTATTTTCTTCCCAATTGAATCCTTCTCTATTTTATGGGCGCCAGTTCTATGAACACTAATTTTTATTTTAATTGATTTAATTTAATCACTAGTCATGAGCACTCTTTAGTCTTCGAGGGGGTCCAATTAGGTCTATTATAATGAAATTTCTTTAAAAAAATTATTTGTAAGAGGAAGTTACTGACTCAAAATAATGAATTTTATAATATGCCAAATCTTGTTAAATTAATCAAATTTTAGTGAAACTCAAATTGTATTAGTTCCAAACTATTTCCTGAAATTTTCAAAAGAAGAAGTTGCATATGACTCTGTTTATTGACGGATATGGTTAACAAAAATAAACAAAACGTCCTCTAACACAATATTCCTTACTCCTAGCAAACTGTTTATTAATTTGAAAAATATGTTAATCCTTTTATCATCACGCACAAAACTTATCACCTTTTCTTATTTCACTGGTACACGAACTAACAAATGCCGCTGGGCTCAGGTGGTGGTGTCATCTAGCGGGATGTCGCTGCACTGCCTCTGGAATACCTACCTAGCTAAAACTCTCGAAACCCTGATTTACATTGATGCTTTTGCATTAATCCCTCAATTTAGACTCAGTTTATTAGTGATTGATATTTTATAATTATTGTTGTGACTTGTCTATTGTAATTACACTTCAAACAAATTTTTGTGGCCGCTAATTATTTAGTTATATTACGTTTTGTCCAATTATGCTCGTAGCTTTGATATTGCTATATATAATGAAATTGCTTTGATGGACATAGGTTAAATTTACATACACAGGTTGCTAATGGCGACAGGACGTTAAGTAATATTATATCCCGTCGTGAATAATGACAGGGCATACGTACATCTTACCCGGTAACCAACAATTAACAAAGCAGCAGGAACTCAAAAACACATTCTAGGAATATTTTTTGTAAAAATTAACAAAAAAAATGAACGTACAATCCAAAATTTTCTAATAAGGGAGTAGAAAAAATATTATATATACTTGGGGATGTAAGCTTATTTAATCAGTCTCTAACTCTATTGCCGAACTTCAGGCGCCAAATCGTCCTCTGCTGGTAAATAATACACATAACTTTATATATAAATAACTATTATATCATACTCAACGGACAGACTTTGTTGTTATATATCAGTTTAAGGTCTTTCAAGGAAGTTCAATTCAAGGAATTTCTCCTTGAATTGGACCCCTCCTATTTTTATTCCTCATCAACGACCTTCCAAACTGATGAGTTCAAGATCTATTCCGAAATCAGTTCTCCAGAGGATTGAACTCATGTCCAACATTCCATAAATAATATATCATCTTGGGTTGAGGAGAATTGCCTCAAATTCAATATACCTAAGTGCAACGTTATGTCAATCGTTATGTCAAGGTCCAGGTTTGTGTTATAAATATTTTGTAGTTTTGAGTACAACTGATGACTTTAAAATATAACCGTTTAAGTTAAAAATTTTGTACCTATTTTTATTTATATAACATATTGCACAACCGAGTTGAATACTCTGAACTCTTAATTAAACCTAATTTTCTTATTCCACGACGTAATTAACCAGCCGTAAAACTAATGTAATAGGTAAATCACCAATATTGTTAATGTGTAATCTATTTAATAAAATTGCTAATTATTGTGATATCTTCAATGATAA